>OZ024745.1:66745698-66760698 GCA_964016885.1 Eledone cirrhosa
CTGGAGTACGTGTGTCTGTGGAGTAGTCTGTTTTAATGCTGGGTGACATTGAAATGTAATTTGAAAACATTCAACAATGTCATTGAGAGTCGAATATAGATCGAACGCTTTAAAGCGAAGTAAATTTTACGTCATTATTGACGTCATCGTCATCACCATCTTCGCCTTCAAACCTTCATCCCCCTCTTCTTCTCTCCTACCCTTTCTCTTGTTCCACTTCCTCTGGCTCTTCTTACCATCATTAGTAGAATTAATGAGTCACTGATAAATATCAGCTCCTAGAACACTAATATAATTAAAGACAGAAAAAACAAAACAAGGAACAGGTCTGTCTTTCTCGACATGTTAAATGTTGTCATCAACAAATATTACTCAACAGGCTTATATATGTTTAGACACACATCAGAGCCTTGATCGAGCAGACATTTAACCAAAGTTATTTTAATATCATCGGTTTTCTCGGTCGTAGTCAATCTGAAGGATTATCCAATTTGTTAATCCTTTATTTAAAGACAGTATTGTTGTATTCAAGCGAACTTTGGATACTATTTCTAGCAGATACAGAGAATATGTAGAGGCGTTATCAATGGCACGTTCATAAAGAACTTGCTGAAAATTGTGATCATATTTTGTATCAGTATTTTTAACACGCATGTTTCATTTCAATATGTGTCTCCCAAGTCAACTGCGCTCAAGTCATGTTCCTGATGATGTTCAGTGGGAAAATTGGCAGAGTCTTTCGAACGTCAGGGATGTCGAATATTTGTTCCGACTCTCGGTACCTTGCGTTTAAATCTAAACGAGATCAAATCCAGCTTATATTATTTGGGGGTCGAAAAATAAAATAACAATCCAGAGCGGAATTATGCAGTGCAACGGACGAGATTCTCTGTGACATTGCGTGTCATAACTTTATGAAGGCTTGTGCCAATCTCTGTATCATTCTTGCATACTATTAAATAACAACGTTGGCGTGGAGAGAGGTGTGTATGTGTATGGGCTAGTTTCACATAAAGTACATACTCCATGGAGAAGAGCCTTCCAGTTGAAGATCCATGGTTTTGCGAGTCATACTGTATACCCAAATGAACGAGTTGTGAAACATATCTTCCTCTAAAAAAGAGGCTAGTTTAATTATTTATTCTGAAGTGTAATATAACATAGTATAAGTCATCCATAAGAACCATCTGTGTTGCCGTTCAACCTTCTAGAAATAAAAGCCAAATTTCTTTAAAATCTAAAGTTATAAAGATACTGATATACTGAACAGTGCTCACACGCATAATAGAAGAATTGGTACTCTCTGTTAGGGCAATACTTCTATTACATCTGTTCAATTAAAGCTGGTGTAGTTAAATAGAAATAATATTCTTCATCACTGTAAGAATAGAACACAATACACTGTACAACACTATATTATAAATGCATTGATAGGTGTATATAATACAATGTCTGTAAGATAGTAGAACCACTCTCAATCTTGACAGGACATTTAGCATCGTCTCATCTTGGCTAGCTATTCATTTTTCTATGGATAATCGCTGCTTAGAGCAGGATTATCTACCCGTTTAACAATTTGCTATGAACGACAAAACCTTGAAACGATTCGCTCAATCTAACCGATCATGTTACCATGAAACCAACATAATATTTTCTAGTCACTTTTAACAGCGAATGTGTAGAAATAGACATAACTGATTGAACGCCATTATAGCTCTACATATGCACACTGGGGTACAAAGAAGCAGAAACATACAAAGCCGAATTAAAACAGCTTGAAATATAACTGCTGACTGCTGAATTTAACAGATTGATATTTGTTAGTCTTGCCAAATGAATAGAAAATACAAATAAAACCCAAACCCGTGTCAGCTGCTTCACAAGTTAGTTTAAGAAACTAATTACACACCAATCTGCAACGTATACACTTTACAAAAATGTTGATCCTATTAAAATTATTTCCATTGGTAGTTGCATTTGGTTTTTACACACACCCAGACTGGGCGCTTATTTCTCCTAATTGCAAGGTTATTCTAAGGTACTTATGTTCGTCAAACCTCCAGCGAATGATGGAAAACTAAAAACCGGGAGTGTCGATTATTGTTGGAGAGGTTGCATTTGAGTTCGTAGTTAATTTCACAAAATTTCAACTGTTCAACATTAAATGCAGGGAGAGAACTAGTTGAAGTAGATGAAGAAAGTGTAAATTTAAATAGAACATAGATCATCTAGTGCTGATACAAGAGAGAAATCCTATATATATACGTAATATATATATATATATGTATATGTGTGTATATATGTATGTACTACGTATGTATGTATATGTATGAATGTATGTATATATATATATGTATATATATATATATATGTGTGTGTGTGTGTGTGTGTGACTTCTACTGTAGTAAAAGGGTATCCTTCCTATTAAAGCATCAGGATATTCTTGATGATTTCATATGGAGCAATCTGTTCTAGTGTTGTAGAAGTAATTTTCATATATATAATTAAAATGCCTATAATCACTCTATGTATTGAGTATTTTATATACATATATATACTAACAGTAGTAATCGAAGCACTTTAAGAAGTTGTCTCTTTGTGATTCATTTTTGGATGTATTTATTGAAGTGTCGTGTCTCTTGTATAAACTGGATGATCAGATACTTCAGAAATTCAGGACACTCTTTTACAGTTTGATGGTTGACTTTCCAGGCGTTTCTGTTTGTTTCCAGGCGTTTCCACATTTGTTCATTTTCCAATGTTGATCTATGCAAAAGCTGCAGTACTCCTTTTTATTGTCATGAGAAAAAGCACACATCAACAGGTTCGTATATTATGTGGCTCGTGCTGGCAGTAGAACGGTATGTTTGATAGCATTTCATCTAATTTGCCATTTCTCCTCAGTTTGTTGTTCTCTTATAACGTAAGTGCTGTGGCTTTTATCATCATTCTATCTTATCGTTTATTTGTCATGCATTACAACAAAACCTATCTATCCATCCATAAATATATAATTATATATATATATATATATATATATATATATATATATATATATATATATATATATATATATATACATATATATAAATATATAAATATATATATATATATATATATATACAATATGTTGAAAAGGTAACACATCAGAGAGAGATATACAATGCGTTATCAATAAAACAGGGTAAAATGTGTTACCTTTTCAACATATTGTATTTTAAAGAGCTAAGGATCTCTTCTCATTTGAGCACATTATTTACAGGGAATAGTGAGGGCCTATGCCTCCGTTAATTTATCGTGATATATATATATATATATATATATATATATATATATATATATATATATATATATATATATATATAGATAGATAGATAGATGTTGTATTGTCATGACAAATAAACGATAAAATAGAATTATATATTATATATATATATATATATAGTTTTAATATAGATTATATTCGACAGGACTAGAACTGTTTCATTCTTTAGAAATAATCAGGAAAACACACATATATATATATATATATATATATATATGTATGTATGTATAGATTTGTGTTGCATGTGGATGTGCGTGTGCCTGTGTTTTTAATTTAAGTGAGAGTGAGGAGTAGTTTGAGGTGTAACTACAGATTTTAAGTGAAAGAGATCAACAGACAGACATTTTATATGGTTCTTAAGAATATGCGTGTGCGTGTGTGCCTGTGTGTATGTATGTGTATGTAATTAGGAATACAAATACACACGCATACACACATAAGTTGTCTAAGTGTGTGTAATGTAGTTTAGCAAATGTCATAATCAAAGAATACATCCCACCTCTTTCGCTTTAACGCGTTTTCCCCTTTCTTTTTAAAATCTCAATAAAAATATTATCTCTTTACTTTTTTCCCTTTTTTCTCTTGATCTGTATCTCTCTTTCACTCTAACGATTACCTCTTATCTAAGATGTTCACTCTCATTATTTAGTCAATATTATTTCATTTCTCCTTCTGTATTTCTCATTTCTCTTTTTTTATCTCTCTTCTCTATCCCTCGTCGTTTTTCTCTTTCGTTCTCTATCATATCCTCTCTCTTTATTTCATCTTATTCCTCTCTCTCTCATCCTATTTTTATTTCGAACTTTTCCCCTCGTGTTTTTTCTTTCTCACTCACATCCGATATCACGTTCTCTAGAGAAACGAACTTTGTTTTCATATGCATTCGGAAATATGTAAAATTGGGTTTAAATATATTGTTTGCCTTATAAAGCAAAATTATTTTTACCATTACTTGTCCGGTGAAGTAGTGATCATATATATCACGGCAAACTATTATTTCTCTAATTTCGAAGTACAACACGGACCCTGCCAGAAATGACTTTCCCTTATAGAAATAAACACACAGGCATTATATATGTTTATCACCTTCATCACCTTGACCAAACAGTCTGTCGGGCGCCAATGGGCGCTGCTGGTCACAGCACGTCGTGCTGTTTTAGCCATAAGATAACGCCATCCCATTGGCTGGGCGGGCAGGCCGGTACTCATTTCTACAGCTGAGTAAACTGGAGCAATGTGAAATAAAGTGTCTTGCTCAAGGAAACAACACATCACCCGGTCCGAAAATTGAACTCACAACCGTTTGATTGCAAGCCCAATGCTTTAACCACTAAGCCACGCACCTTAACACACACACATACACACACACATATATATATATGTATATATATATATGTATATATATATATATATATATATATATATATATATATATATATATATATATATATATATATATATATATATATATGTATATATATATATATATATATATATATATATATATATATATATATATATATATATATATATATATATATATATATATATATATATGTATATATATAATTAAGTTAAAGATGTACATCCATATATGTATACTGAAATACTAGTATGTATATGAATACACACACGTATACATATGTAGATGTACCAAGTTTTTTCACTGGTCACTTTACTGTGAGTGGCCAGCTATTCTGTATGTAAACACACAGACAAACCGGTTTTTAGAGTCATACTGGTTTTTGAGGAAACACCTTTCCTCTATTCTCCAGAAAGCCAGACAAGGAATATTGAACTAGTTTCGTTGTTGTTACAACTCATCAGCAATATTTACCTATCTTCCGGCCTTTCTAGAGAATCGTAAAAGCACATATCGTTATATGCTTTTTCTATGAAAATTAGTAGTGGGCAGACTTGGTACATCTACATATGTATACGTGTGTGTATTCATATACATACTAGTATTTCAGTATACATATATGGATGTACATCTTTAACTTAATTGTTTAAGCGTCAGTCATACAAAAGTGAGTTACAAACGAAACGAAATTTAATTTCGTTTCGTTATTTGCTGTATATATATATATATATATATATATATATATATATATATATATATATATATATATATATATATATATATGGAGAGAGAGAGAGAGAGAGAGAGAGAGAGAGAGAGAAAGAGAATTCACAAGAATCAAAGCTATGTTCAAACCATTTATTCACTTCCAATTGTTTCATCCAAACCTAGGCTTGAAGTCTTCGGACTATTTTTCAATGTTTGTACATATAATTGAATTCCCATCCAACGCAAGAGACATACATATACATATATATATATATTGGTGTACAGTGGAGTGACATATATTATGCTATACTATATTTGTACACCAATTCAAATTCAAAATCCAAATCAAAATCAAAATTAAAATTTAAGTGAATATACATTCGGCAGATAACACAGATAATGCAAGAGGATAGTTTGCTAGTCAGATCTAGTAGATAGTGTTAGTTACACATGGAGCACGTAAGTGTGTCTCATCTATATACGATTATTGTGTGGCAAGGTATTACATGTAATGCAAGCACTTTAAGCGGGTAAGCAAGAGTATTATGGTGGTTGTAGTGGTAGCGTATTTTTGTATAGATAAAAAAAGTATGTGTGCAGAAAAAGAAAGTTATAGTTTTCGCATCCACCACCATTTTCACATTCAGAAAAAGTAAGATATAGTTTTTACATCCATCACATAAGTTACGATGATTCCGTATTGAATGTTTGATGCATTAAATTATTGTAGCGTATTGAGGCTCAGTGTTATTTAATCCATATTTATAGAATAGGTTCTTTCTGCTGCGAGAATTTACAGTGGTTTATTATCCGGGGTAGGTGTGTACATCAACTATATATATATGTATCTGTATGTCTCCTGCGTTGGATAGGAAGTCAATTATATGTACACACATTGAAAAATGCTCCGAAGAATCCAAGCCTAGGTTTGGATGAAACAATTGTAAGTGAATATAAATGCTTTGAACATAGCTTTGATTCTTGTGAATTCTATATAACTGCTCTGTAGTACAACTGATGTTATTACATTGAGCTATTTATCTTACTGGTAATAAGGTAGTAATAAATTACTGACCTTCCCTGTTTATAGTTTGATATATACATAACTATAAAAAGTTTAAAATATACATAACTATAAATAGTATCCTTAATATTATATATATATATATATATATATATATATATATATATAATATGTACGTCAATACTCATCTTTTTCCATTTCTCCGAGGGTTCTTAACCCCACTATCAGGCTAAATAATTTCTTTAATTTCTTTAGTCAAAATACGGCGATAGCTAACATTTCTAATAATATATATATATATATATATATATATAAGTATGTATACGTACATAGTGTCTAGCAACCATCGTTGCCCTTTTGTTCAACACTGACAAAGGAACGCTGTACTAGTTTCAAGCTTATTAGCTATCGTCAGCAACGTATACCGTCCTGCCAGATGATTGAACGTCTGAAAGTATATACTTTCCTTATGCATATTAACGGATGAACAGCCTAATTTGCATATCGAGTGAGTTACTCGGCTGGGGTACCGAAAACGATAAACGGAAAAAATGAAACGAAATTTCATTTGTTCACTCTTAGTACGGCTGTTACTTAAATATAAGTATGTACACGTACACACATATATGTCTACAGACATACAGTAGTATGTATATATATGTATATATACATGCACACATATATATATATATATATGTACGTATGGATTCACCGAACATTTATTATAATGCTCGGTGTGTTAGCGTTTGCCTGTTCTTCCGCAGTGCAT
Source organism: Eledone cirrhosa (assembly GCA_964016885.1). Lineage (NCBI taxonomy): Eukaryota > Metazoa > Mollusca > Cephalopoda > Octopoda > Eledonidae > Eledone > Eledone cirrhosa. Next base: position 66,752,888 of record OZ024745.1, read on the forward strand.
CCAGTATATATATATATATATAGATATAGGAACCAGTAAGACCCCGACAGCTGAGCTCAAGCCGTTTCGACGGCTAATTCTGGACGCAAGTATTGAGTACTTTGGTGCGTTATGGTCCACCTGGTTCCTTACCACATTTCTTCGTTATATATAGATATAGATATATATAGATATATATTCCTCATCACTCTTACTAAATCCGCAATCAGTATATATATATATATATTCATATATTTGTATATATATATATATATATGTGTATGTATGCATGTATGAATGTATGTACGTATACAATTGAGGTTTAAGAGTATGTCTTTCATTTTGCAAAGTCCACTGCAAAGCATATTATGGCGGAAGGGTTTCTTAACACTACAGCTGATTCGGTTTTCATTCGCCTTATTACGAGGGAATATATCACATATTATTCAAATAAACTATAGTTAATAAATAGCAGAGGCGTTTGCAAAAAGCAAAATATATCTTTCAGTATATATATATACGCACACACACACACATATATATATATATATATATATATAGATATATATATATATATATATATATATATACACATATATATACATACATATATATATACATATATATACATACATATATATATATATACATATATATATATACACATGTATATATGTATATATATATATATATATATATATATATATATATATATATATATATATATATATATATATATATATAAAGTAATAATAATAAATTTGAAAACTAAAATCGAAAGAGTTATTTTAATTAATATATATATATATATGTGTGTGTATGAATATATGTATATATATATATATATATATATATATATATATATATATATATATATATATATATATATATATATACATATATTTATATATATATATATATATATATATATATATCCATATATATATATATATGGATGTATATATTCATAGATATATATGGATATAAATATATCCATATATATATGTATATGGATGTATATATTCATAGATATATATGGATAAAAATATATATATATATATTTATATATATATATATATATATATATATATATATATATATATATATATATATATATATATATATATATATATATATATATATATATGTGTGTGTTTCACATCAAACTTCAAGTATCTAAAATATTCAAACATTGTCTGATTGAACGAGCACTCAGTAATAGCCGCGAATTGGAATGATAGAGATGAAGATATAAATAGGTAGATACATAGGCAGGTAAACATCTATATTGATAGGTACGTAGGTAACCTGGTAGTTAAGGTATTAGATAGATAGATAGATAGATAGATAGATAGATAGATAGATAGATAGATAGATAGATAGATAGATAGATAGATAGATAGATAACTTTCTTTTTATTTGCCACCAGGGCATCAAAGGTGGGACAAGTACGAAGGGGAGAGTTTACATGCAAAGGCGTCCTCAATATGGAGGAGGCAATAACAAGATATAAAAGTATAAAAATAAAATAAAATATAACAAAATAAATTTTATAACAAAATCCTCAATAGGGAGGAGGCGCCTTGGGGGGTCGAACACACCCCCGAAAAAAAGTGTGCAACCCTTCTCCTCAGGAGCACAGAGAGGGGGTGCTCCCTTGGTCTTTCATCTTCCTCACCTATAGTCTGATAGAGTGAAGGCCCATTCGCACGGGCCATTCTAGCCACTTTCACCCATCTTTCATAAAAACGGCTGGGGTGCAGCACCTCTCTCTCCATCCTGATCCTTGTTCCGAAATGATATCGGAAGAAACGGACCAGTTGTTGGCCAGAGAGAAAGGTGTCTGACCTCAGTCCTTTCAGACGCGTCCACCATACAACCTCTTTCGCCATGGCTATTACGCACAGAAACACCGCCTCTCCTTCGTTTTTGAAGAGGGCAGGCGGCTTGATCGTTACAATAGACTCGGTGGTCAACCGGATCGGTCCCACCCTTGACAGCAGTTGTTCGACATAGCCCCACAGATCGGCAATGCCCGAGCAGTGTACCAAAGCGTGTGCAACGGTTTCCTCGTCGCACACGCATCTGGGACAGATCTTTTTCGAGGGGTCCCTACCCGGGCGCCCGTGTCTGTAGAGCCTTTCTCGAACGGGCAGAGCCCTTCTGTAGCACTGCCAGGCCAGGGTCCTCTGGAAGGTATCCATGGGTCCCGGGCTGAATCTCCTACCGAACAGGTTGGCCAGTTCGTCTTCCTCCATGCCTAGGGCTTCTCCGGGGGCGTCGACGCACCTGCTAACCACCAGCCCTCTATAGAATGACGAGGTGGATTCTCCACTGATAGCCGGGTCCGCCTGCCAGAGAGCCGTGAGAACCTGGGCACACTCGGTGTGCCAGATAGATAGATATGCTTTCCGGCTACAAATGTGTATGTGTTTTGCTGTTTGCTCACGGAATATTTTTTAAGCATCTCTATTTTCCATCGTTTTAGTATATCAGTGTGTTGCTCTTTTCCTATACAGGTCTCATTCTCTATTACAGTGTTTCATTTGTTTTCGTCTTTGACTCGATTTCATTTTATATTTGAATTACTTTATTCATGTGAGATTAATTTTATTAAAATATATCTTACATTTCACAAATCATTACACTCTGGATATATTGAATTATATGGAAACAAACTATGACTAGAATATTTAATAAAATTGTGATTAGGAGCGTTAAAAATACTACGACGTTATGAAGGTTGAAATGAAGCAAAGAGAAACTACTATACTGGTACCACCACCAATATTACTACTACTACTACTACTACTACTACTACTAATACTGCTACTACTACTACTACTACTGCTACTACTACTACTACTGCTGCTGCTGCTGCTGCTGCTGCTGTTGCTTCTACGACTGAATTGTCTGCACATAAATGATGCCAGTATCAATAAAAAAATAAGTATTGACCGAATCGCAAGAGCGCCGGACAAAATATCTCGTAGTAGATTAAGAACAAATGAAGTTAATTTGGGACCGCAGCGTAGTAAGTGAACACAAAATACATCGGAGAATATACGATGTTATTATCATTGAAAAATTGAAAAGACTACCGCATAATTGATATAGTTTCCCCAGGGAATAATAGAGTATGTAAAATGAAAATCGAAAGATTGAGTTGTACAAAAGCTTCAGGAGAGAAGTTTACACAATGGCAATCATGGAAAAGATTGAAGTCTTACCAGTATTAGTAGGTGCTATGTTGGATGTTAAAAACTACAATAAGAACATGGATTGAGGAATTTAGAATTGAGATACTACACTATTTCTTCAGAAGACAGGAATTTTGAAAATAGCTTGGATCTTGAGGACAATAATTGAAGCACAAAGAAAGAATAGCTGACAATCATTGGGCGGTGGATTGGCAGTATCGGTAGAAGGTCGGACGCCACGCTTTGACGCATAGAGTTACGACCCTTGCCATTCTGAGTTCAAATCCCACCGAGGTTAACTTTGCCTTTCATCCTTACGGGGTCGATAAAATAAAGTACCAGTAATGCACTGGGTAATTTGGTGGCCTTGTGCCAACAGTGGAAACAATTATTTAGTACTCCCTGAAAATAAGAAGTGGAAGGATAGATATGAAGAGAGAAATAGGCAGATACATAGACAGGTAAAAATCTATATAGATAGGTACGTTGAAAGGAAATCCTACTACTACTACTACTACTAATGCTGCTGTTGCTGAAGATGATGAGATGATGATGGTGAGGAGGCGGAGGGGGAGGAGGAGGCCTAATTCTGCAAACAGAAACGCCAATACTGACGACATGCTAAAACTTTTGAAATAAATGTCCATGCATGGCCAATACCTGTGTGTAGAAATAGACAAAAAGACAATGCCATAGAAACCTTACTCTGTGGTATTCGAATCCACGTAGATCGAAGCGAATCAACAAAGTATTAAGACCATTCACTACATGAATTACTACCTCATAAAACTCTCAACACTAACATTAACAATATATATCGTAACTATATTCAGATATGATCAAAATATATCGATCTGGATAAAAAGATAATCAAAATGTGGTGACTAGTGTAGACAAATGCATAAACAAATTCGAAAGCCAGCAAATGAGCACAGCATATATACAATATCACTTCTTGACAGTGCATTTATAAAAGATATTACAAAGCTGACACAAAACATTGCACATTCTCAAGTTTCTTATAGCTGCGCTCGATACTGTGGTTAAAACCCGCAAACATAATTAGACTAAATAGTAAAAGCATCAAAAACAACAATATTACTAATAAGGCAAGCTATTAATTTTATTTTTAATATATTTGGCATTGCACTACCACATTTCTTGGATAATTCATCATTCTCCTTGCTAACAATTCGTTAACCTGGAACGAAGCATTTGTTCCACAATGTACCAAATTCTCGTAGAAGAATTGAAAAGATAGACGTATTTCTAAAACCAAGAGTACATAAAAAATGACTTCTGTTTCCATTGCCTAACAGACTATATATCACATCATATCCATCATAATGCCACGCATGTTATGATATACTATATTTAATCTTAAATCTTACAAAATGCTCCAAATAGAACTGTGGTGCATGCTAGAGAATAAGAACGTTAGCTAATATCACAAACCTTAATGATTTTCTTCAAGTATTTCACAATAATTTAGTTTACGAATTAACAATTCCACCATAAAGATTGTTTTATGCCTATAAATTTAATGTAATTAGAATGCAGTCACACGCAATATATTTCAACATTGTTAACATTTCAGGGAATGATTGCGTAAATATATTTTTCTACGTGTTCATTTGTACATTTTCTCATTTTTTTTTTTAAAGTTTAATCCTCAGTTTTCAAAAAAATTAAATATAAAAACAGAACAGATTTAATTTATTGGATAATACTGATGATAGACAAAGGAACAGGGTAATTATTGTTTTTTGAAATACTGAAAATACATTAAAAACATTTCTTTCTCATATAGTTTATAGAAGATGTCAATGCTAATTATGTATTTGGAAACGTGGTGCACTAAATGACAATTGTAATCATCTGCACCAATTAACATCGCGGCAATATTAGTTACAAATCAATGCGACTCAACTGCAATTGCCTCATTGGGTGCTTATAAATAAATTCTTTAACGATTGAGACTGCAAAGCTATTCGTAGATGTAGTAATAATTCCCCGATAATTCGATAATTTGTGATTATTCCAGTTTTCAACACTACTAAATTTAACTGACGAAACACTTCTTATAATGAAGATTCGAACTAAGCTGACAAGGGTTCTTGATTGGTTAAGTCTGAAGATATCGACGCAAAATTAAATAACCTTGGATAACATGTTACCTCGTTTGTAAACTATATGGATTCTAAACTCTGAGAGTGAGTGCACATGATATTTTACGTCTATATTTTACTACCAGATTTGATCCTTACTGGATAGGTTGATTTTGATAGAAAAGAAACCTGACGGCAGTACATATGAAAGCATTGCTACATTAAAATATGTTAACCACCTCACGTTTCCATTAGGTGTCTGTGATATAGAATAAAGATTAAAGTAATGATCTATATTTAATGTATTGAGGTAAATCCTATTTCTCCAAGTCTGAAATAGAATTATCATTGTAATGTGGCGAAAGTCTGAGAAATCTAATAGAGGATATATAGTTCCCCCACTACCCCTGGCTCTCCTGCCAGTTGGTTTTGCCTATAAAATCTGTCTAGCAATTCTTTCCTAAGACATTCTAACCACAAGCCCATAGAAAGTGTGACTTCCAATTGATATGTTTAATGTATTGAGGTAAATCCTATTTCTCCAAGCGATGCTCACATGTGAAACAGAATTATCATTGTAATGTGGCGAAAGTCTGAGAAATCTAATAGAGGATATATAGTTCCCCATTTCGTTCATGCCATTGAATGTAGTCGTTCATGGTAGCAGGATAGACTCATAGAATCTCATATTTAAGTGACTTTAGGTGACGCGAAAGAAATAATGTCACTTAAGATATCCAGTACTTCTAAAGAGAAATTAGGGACTACATTTTTATTCTTATGACGTGTACATATATAGTTTTGAAATATCATTTCAATTTTGTTCAAATTCTTGGAAATATCTGAATGTGTATAATACGTAATCTTTCTGGAATGTTCAAGAGAGATTACAAGAAATTAAGTTACCTCATTGTTTGCTACTTGGGTTGGTTTTTGCAGCCTAATATTTTTCTCGAATATGATAAGTGTGAGGATAAAACGCTTCATATTCTTTCAATATTTATGAAAATATTTTAACTACTAATCTGGACAAGGAGTAAAATTATATAATTGAAGATAACAGAAAATATGAATATTTGGTGGGATGCATACACACAGGAATGAATGCATGTATCAAACTTATCACAAATTTTGTACATTTATTACATTAATCTATCATTAAATAAATTGTTGTTTTCTTACTATTTGTCAAGATATACTTAGAACTTTCTAATTGAATACATATATCGATATACAGAAGTAATGGAAAGTCCAGTAAAATGAAATGATCAACGACAAACAAATTTGAGAGCATAGTAATATTAAATGGATGTCATTAAATATTTACTATGTAATGTGTGTGAAAGTATGTGGCTTAGAGATTAGAGCGTTAACCTCACAATCGTAAGGTTGTACGAATCCCGGACCGGGGGTGCGGGTGCATTTTGTTCTTGAGCAAAAGACTTTATTTCCCGTTGCTCCAGTTTAGTTAGCCGTAGAAATTAGTTGTGACGTCACTCGTGCCAAGCTGTATCAGCCAATGTCTTTCCCTTGGACAACATCGGTTGCATGGAGAGGAGAGACTGGTATGCATGGGCGACTACTGGCCTTCCAAAAACGCAAATTTCCCAGGCTTGTGGCTCGGCGGAAAACCTTCTAGGTGCAAAGCTATGGTCATTATTGGTAAACATAAAGGTGGTGATTTTATTAACCACCTGTTTTTATAATGAGGACTCGTGTTTGCATCTGCATATATGTTTTCTTGCTGATAACATATTATATTGTGGCATACGTACGTTATTGGTATTTCTGTTTATATAACAAAAGAGGACATTGATAATTTGGACACAACTTGCTATTGCATTAGTAGAGAGAATTCAATATGCAATAGAGCCTGAACATTTCCATCACTACCAACATTTCAGAATCAGGTGTGTTTCGTTGCTTCAGGTATGAATGCGTCTTTTGTATCTACGATACGTGTTAATTAAAGGCGAAACGTTTCTTTAAATATTGCGACTGCCCAGAGCAATCTTAGTTTTTATTTTCCTGTTAATTTACTCCTCACAATTTCTATATAAGCTTTACATACATTTACGAATTGTGATTGGATTTTAAATTATATATTTATCACTATTTAGAAATATAGCGCTCTGGTTCGGACAGTTCTAATATGGAAATATAGGTTATATCCAAATATTATACATCCATATAATATTGTATGCTCTCAAATTGGCTTGTCGCTGCTTGTTTCATTTCTCTAGACTTTCCATTACTTCTGTCAACCGTCAGGAAAATGAAAAGTCAATTGAATTATACTGATGATAATCACTTTATATATATATATATATATATATATATATATATATATAGATAGATATAGATAGACATATATATATATATGTACACACATATATATATATATATATATATATGTGTATATATATATATACAATATATATATATATATATATATATATATATATAAATATATATATATATATATATATATATATATATTTCTGAGTAAACACCCCACAGTAAT
>OZ024745.1:66765698-66780698 GCA_964016885.1 Eledone cirrhosa
GCTGATTGATTCAGTCTTATACTCGATTAAACTCACACTCATTTATAAATTAATGTGCTGAGCATTGTCATTAATTCTTTAAACTCTGTACAACCAATGATAAAAAAAACATGTCGCATAATATCTAGATTCTTAACAATAACAATACATTTGATATTAAATAGAAAATAATTGTTTCTACTTTAGGCACAAGGCCAGCAATTACCCAGGGCATTACTGGTACTTTATTTTATCGACCCCGTAAGGATGAAAGGCAAAGTCAACCTCGGCGGGATTTGAACTCAGATCGTAAAGGGAAGTAACTATGCTACAAAGCATGGCGTCCGACCCTCTACCGATACTGCCAATCCACCGCCCTTTAAATAGAAAATAATGTGAGCTACCATACCATGTAGACATGCTAACAAAGCTTGTATTTTGTGCAAATCGGAATCATAACAGTTAGTCGATCTAGATAATAAACGTGCTAAATTATTTCCAGCTGCATTTACCAAAGATAAAATAAAACCATTCAATTGATTTGAATAACACATAATATAGAATGTATGATTCCTGAAAACACTTGAAAGGAACTATTGACATATTAATACATCTTGGTACGCTTCTGACATTTTACTTCACTAATGTTGTTTATGTATTAATTAGTTATTGATTATAAGTATTCATATACAATTTTATCTATTTTCTATGCGAAAAGGCACTACATACTAATTATTTTTGAAACTTCAACATTTCGGAATTAAATTGTAACCAAATATGATCATCACCACATATCGGAAGGAAGGTGTAGCATACAATTCAAAGATACTGGTGTTTTCTTTTTTTATTCGAATACAATAATTTCTCCCAAATATTTCCAAATAATTTCTCCTAGTAATATAAACGGCGAGAATTCAATGCACACTATATCTTTTTTTTATAAAGTATTTACCAAATCTTACATACACCTTTTGTCTACCTACATTGTGTATTTAATAATAACAAAAGTGTAACATTGTCCTATATCGGAAACAAAACCTTGACGTAAATATTCGTCTTACAAACATAGTTTTCTTAAAAGGGATAATAATATTAATAATAATAATAAGAGGTGTTACCTCAGTTCACTGGTAGTGAACATCTAACACTATACAGGTAAAATTCTGTTGTAACGAATACCATTATAACGAATTTTTCAGTATAACAATTTTTTTTCAATGCCCGGCCACACGCTCGATGTGTTAGGTCGATCTCGTTATAAGGGATTTTTCGTTACAACGAATTTTGTTTAGACCTCGTGATTTTCGTTATAACGCAATTTCACTGTAACACTTCTCCAGTGTTAGAAGCTGAACGAAGAAACAATAATAATAATTCTGCTATTGAATCTGTAATTTTCTGGAAATCGTGTCATTCATTCTGTAAATATTGCTCCTATAACGGGAGAGATTTAGTCACATGAATACACCAATTTAGATGCCTGCACATTTGTTAGATTTAGAATTCTTAAAACAAGCTTTGCTAATAATTTTTCTTAAGAGTATAATATATCCATGGAGACCAAAGTGAACAGAGGGACCTGAAACACTTTCCTTATTTAATCTTCTGATGTCTTTCCTGATTCTTTGACATTCAACATGGTGTGGATGAATTAGACTAAGTGATACGCTTATAAATTTAGATGTACCGTCCTTACCAATGGCTCAAATTTAATTCCATGAAACAATACACACAATAACACACGTTAATAACAATATGTAAACACAGTAATACACTTCATTATTCAGAAACCAATGTAAAGTCTTAAAGAATAACTCCTCTGATGAGTGTACGGATTAATCCAATATAGGTTATTTCAATAATTTGTTTCTTCTATGTAATATATGTAATATATATATATATTGCCAGAAGTATATAATAAAACACACATATTTAACAATATTTGTTTCAACACACGTTCAATAAACTTGCAAAGCAAATGAGCTTCCAACAGAAATGGTCGCATTCTTTAAGGGTATGTCAATATTTATTTATAAAACTGATCTATATTATATTTTATCTGATGAAAGCACACCATAATTTAACTTGGTGTCCTTGAAATATGTATAATGAAATAAATATGGTTTTATAAATATAGTTTCCATTTGTTAATATATCGTATTTTTACTCCAATAATTTGTTGAGTGCTTTATATCAGTTACAAAAATATGTGCTTGTTGTATCCCAACAATTTAAATAAAACTTCTACATTTATATATATATATATATATATATATATATATATATATATATATATAATATATTATATATATATACATATATATATATAATATATTATATATATATATATATATATATATATATATATATATATATATAATATATTATATATATATATATATATATATATATAATATATTATATATATATATATATATATATATATATATATATATATATATATATATAATATATTATATATATATATATATATATATATAATATATTATATATATATATATAATATATAAACAAATTCAGAAACGATATATATATATATATCAAAATGAAAATCCGAAGGCAAGGTAAAATTCCAATCATTTAATCACGACACGTGTTTCAATAAGAGGTAGATCGATTGTGAAGCCATGATCGATTATCACTGATCTCATCAGGTGAAAATGAATTGTCTTCAAATTCTTGATATGAGGGAGAAAAATAACGATGTTCTCTCACAGAATTCATTCCCTCATATTCATTCCCACACCAGTCAGAGACACGGCGACTGCTATTAACTTCAGTTGAGATCATAAGAGTTGTCAGATTTCTATCGCTGCAAAAGACGCTGGACATCAATCAAGTCTGTAGGGATATAGTTAATGTGAGTGGGTACACACGCACTCTACACCCACATACACCGGATCCAGGTCAAAGAAAGAAATTATATACATATATATACACACATCAACACAGTATCAAATCTGTAGAACTACAAAAGGGCACAGTTAGTGTGGGTGGGTACACACAAACTCTCACACACACCGAAGCGATGTCAGAGAAAAAAAACAAATATCACAAAACAAATATAAGAATGTACCAATACAGCATTCACCGAAAGTTAGTTCACAAAACAGATGCTACATTGGTCAAATCTCAATTTGCCGATGTAAATTGGAAATATTGGGTTAACCAACGCCCCATACACACACACACACAAGCAAGTAAGTTCAGTTCAGTGTTCTGCTATACATGTATAGATTGAATTGTAACATCCATTTTCAAGTGTATGTTATGGTATATACACATCCGAATCGTCCAAAAAAGGCTATGTCCATGTGAAGAGCAAGCAATCAGTTCATATCAAACTCAGTATGCACCGCTGTCCCATTGAGAATCCAAGTCACCAAATCCGTGCGTGCAACCAACCGCAATGTAGGCCAGCAAGGGGCTCCGTGTAGGGTTGGGTATTGGGTAAATGCGGCAGTAAGTGCGATTTCCCGTTATATGGGCCAAAGTTCATAACAACTATATATATATATATATATATATATATATATATATATATATATATATAGCACAAGAATAACACAAACACAGATGCAAGAACCAAAGAAGGCGTAAATGAATGTTTCAAAATATGGGACATAATTTTCTATTCAAGAAATAGCAAAAGTCGGACAAAGAGATGTTTGGAACACCGGTGGTTGGGATGTTTGACATATATATATATTTAATATATATATATGTATGTATGCAATATATATATATATATATATATATAGGAATTAGTAAGACCCCGACGGCTGAGCTCAAGCCGTTTCGACGGCTAATTCTGTACGTCGAAACGGCTTGAGCTCAGCCGTCGGGGTTTTACTTGTTCCTATTACCCACTCTACTACCCTAAGTATTGAGTACTTTGGTGCGTTATGGTCCACTTGGTTCCTTACCACATTTCCTTCGTTATATATATATATATATATATATATGTGTGTGTGTGTGTGTGTGTGTGTTTATACATATATGTTCGCATATATGTATTCCTGTATTTATACATATATGTTCGTATATGTATCTGTAACGTTTGTGAATACAATATGGAATATAGACAATTTTTCGGATTTTCTTTTACAAATTACAGGAATGAAAACCACACTCTCTAGAAGAAAACTGTTTTACACATCAGAACCTTTCGTATAGCTAATCAAAAACTTTATACCTCATATGGAAAAGGTTGTAGAAGCCAACAGGAAAATATCTCCACTTTTCATACACAATTACAAAACAACTTCTCTTTCACTTGTCTTGTTGCATTTCAATAGTTCTAACTCACAGTAACATAAATACGTTCGTTGAAAGAAGCTATTCATGAATATGGCAATCGTCTATTGTTTTTATTATTTAGCGTTTTTGCAACTGAAGATTTTTCCCTTCTTATAAGCATTGTTTGTCTCATTGAATGGATACTATAAATAACTTCTCATTTCTTCGTCTGCTAATACGTTATAGTTGAAGATGTTGCCATCGCTTATATAACAGCATGATTAACTGTGCTAATATTTTCAGCTGTATTAGTCTATGATACATCATTTAATGCTCGATGACTTTACGAGAGTCACTTCTTCTGTAATGAGGAACCATTTTTGACTTGTTGATATAGTATTGCAAATTTATAACCTCAAACTCATTACGTATTGACTGCAAAGATAATGAGACACGAACATCTATTGTCTTTACATATATGATCAATATAACAAAAGTAAAAGAAAGCATTTGTGAAACCATGAACCAACAACTAATTGAATGGATACCGCTGAGTTATTTAATTATGCATTGATATAGGTAAAGAATTGATGGCGCTGTATTTGATTTTCCTTGACATAGAAATTTGTGAGTTGATTTTCATAAGTATAATTTTTCTGGTCAGTTATAATCGGAGAATCAGAAAAAGCCCGAATTATAAACAATTGCACCTAATTATTAAAATTTCTTGTATTTTAGACACTTACACCACTGTTTCAATGATATCAACTTTTATGCGTTTTCCGTGTCATTAGCAACTTAAATATCATTAACTACGCCAAACTTTGGTTCGAATCTAGGTTTAGGTGGTGTATAATTCCCTACAATAATAATGGGAAATCATTTAAAAGCAATAAGGTATGTAGATAAAAAGGATTTCTTCTTTGTTGGTGAATTTTTCTTTTTTGTGAGAGGATTGGGTTTATTTATATTTGTGGCTGTCTTTGTGTATTGGAATTATTCATCTTCTTGAAACAGTCAAAATGACATGATACGTTGATCATTCATAATGTAACGCAGGCAACTAAATATCCTTTAAAAATTAATATTTATCACTATGATTCACTATAATTGTTTCTACGTTTCGCACATAATTTCGCACGTAATTTGAAGGGGAGAGGAAACGTCGATTACATCGACCCCAGTGTGTTGCTGGCACTTTTCTACACAGTAAGGATTAATTGCAATGCAAACCTCGGCTGGATTTGAACTAAGAACGTAAAGGGGCGTAACTATATGCCGCAAAGCATGTTGTCCGATGGTCTACCGATACTGCCAATCCAAGGCCCTATCACTATAATTAGTAGAATTGGTTGACACAAGCAACAAGGTCCTGGCAATATATTGTTGCATCCAGCTACGCTGCGAGTTAGAAGCCACACGATGTAGTCTTTGACTTCTGTTATTCCGATGTTGATAAGGTAAATGCCATCCTCACACTAGAGTTGGTTTATTCGTTTATTCCATACGCAATATCTGTGGCTTTTCGCCTTTCTCCACCATAGTGAATACTAAATGGAATATAAAATTTCATGAACTGTTGACTCCGATTTTCATGTAACAAGTTACTTATTGTAAATGTATTCAGAATATGAAATTAATTTTATTATAGTATTCATAGCCATTTTATCGACTAAAGTGAGTTTGAAGACAATCCGAGTTTATTTGTCGAATTAGACTTCTTTCTGGTTTTATTTTCACCAAATTCTAAGAACGCAGAACAAATATAAATGTCACAAGCTGTCTGGTGTATTGCTTGCCGGTTTATGGGAGGTCTTAAGCCAATTTGAGTCATTCTAATTTCTATCTAAACCAACATGAAACAGCAATGAAGTACCATTTTCATTTCTTATGTTTACTCTGTTTAAAATGTAAGTTCACATTAGATAACGCTGCTTTATATATATTGGGGATGGGGTACAGAGTTATGGCTGATGAATCACAGCTTTCCATCTTATTTAAGTCCGATATGATCTGATCTGGGTTAAATATAAAAGGTAACAACAATAAAATTACTGCCCATTATCGTATTTATACACAAGTCCAATATCGTATTTATACACAAAACCATAAATAAGTAATGGAGGGTAATATGATACGATTAAAAGTATTTTATATAGATTTATTCGGGAGTCTCTGAGTACGTATACAATTATATATACAACTAAATTGCAACATATTTTCAGCAATTTGGAAAAAAAGTAATAAGGCATTGTGAAAAGCAAACTAAATACTGATTACATTGTATACGATAATTATAGGTAAGATTTCCTCTCAAGTATACTTTGTTGAACATGTCAAAATGCCAACATTTTGATATTTAACACGAGAAGGGTCTGTCGAACGAAATGAATTATAATACTTAATTGTGGGTCTTTGTTTTCTCAGATAAGCTTTTCTGCATTTCGATATCACTTCTCATTGAGAAGTAGTGTTGTTACTCCTCTGTCTTGTTTATCGATTTTTCATTTCTTCCACAGCTTTCCTCCATCCTAAGTAATAAACCAATATTTTAAAGCCAACTCATGATTATTGCATAACATTCGACAATAAAGTGAAATTGCCCCAAACACTTACTAAATGAACTTACATAGTCGGTAAATTATATATTCCAGATGTTTATATGAAATGCAAATAACGGAGTAATGTTTTATAGCGGAATATGATACTTAGATATTTTAATTTTATGAAAAATTATGTGTAATTTCTTCAATAGATAAGTTTTCAATTTCAAATATTTTTTCAGAAGTATTCTCAATTTCCTATATATATATATATATGTGTGTGTGTGTGGGGGGGGGGGGGGGGCAATTTATTTATCTCACTAGACTTTATGGTTTCCGTTTAAAACATTTGTTTCCACGATATATTAAAATAGTTTTTATCTAGTTTGATATTTTCAGACAATATTCCCCATTTACAAACGTTTCTTCAATTTTCTATAATTGAATTTCTATTTGTATTTTAGCGTTGATGTATGCGTTGCTTGTAATTGAGCGTTGTTAGTAATGTTTTTTATAATTGTTATATGAATATCAAAGATACTAGACATATACATCTTCAAATTTTTGTCATGAAAAGGGGTGATAATATAAATATACTAGAGGCTGAACATTCGCAAAATTCTGTTCTGATTTCTTCAGTGTCGACAGTTGTACGATTATTCTAAATAGAACAAGATATTTAGTACATAATAAACATACGTTGAAATGTTCTGAATATCATAAGAGTTAGTGCTCTGATACATTAAAACAGATTAATCTTATAATGTAACCGATTTTTGAAAGGCAGAGTTGCTTTCGACGTACTCTAGAAAAGACGAAATTATACAAAACATACTGAATATGTCAACATGTATATGTATTTCTTAATGTATGTATTTGTGACAAATAAGGTTGTTTACGTGCTTGTAAGATAGACGGATGTATCTATATAACGTTTTTAATATATTTAAACGTTGAAGTGATTTGATCCACATCGTGCTATTCCCCGAATCATTCAACCATGTGAAATATATATTAGTACTAAGGACATCTATTCATATAATATGATTAGCGTTTCTCTTAAGAAAAATTTGCAGTGTAAATTTGAACGATTAGCACCGTGTACATATGGTGCGTTAACACAAGTTATTTCCATTTAATTTTAAATCCCCCCAAAACCTGTTTAGTTTTAGAACCAATTTTACTTTTAAAGGCTTATAAAAACAAATATTCTTGTTTCTGGAATATATGTTGACTAAAGCAAATTTTAAAACATAGTTACCCATGTAACATCCTATCTTCGAAAATAGAACCAACGCCTTTTCTTCTAAGTTGTCTAGTTGTCAATATGCCTATCACTCTATCTATGTCTACATATTAATCTACCTGCCTCCCAGTATATTTATATTTATAATTATAACTATCTTTGGTTGGGAATAATGGGAACAACAGATGTCACGAACCTCAATAGCAGTGCGAAAATTGTTAGATAGATAGGTAAAACCAGCTCGATAGAAATCTTACTCTATTGACATTCAGAAGTCATCGCTTTTCAACATCATTTAGAGTTACATAAAATTGTATCTCACTGTATTATTTACTGAAAGGAATAAATAAAGAATATCTTCGAGAGATTCTTCATTAACTTTCTATTACTCCTTTTACAGCTGGTATAAAAATATCTTATGTAATAACTTATGTAATTCTATGTGGTATTCGTATTTTTTCATGATATATCAAATAGTATACTGCATGAAGCTTTTTTCCCCCTTTTTTAAATATGAGATGTTGATTTCTGAAAAAACATTAAGTTTGGATGTTTGCTAATACTTTCATTCAGTGTCTTAAAATTGAAAATATGTTTTACTTTCTTAAATCCATTAACTCACGCCCAGCATGCCTTTTTTGAAGGTTTCACTGAATCATTTCCTATTCCTATTTCATGTTTATATGGTATAGAGATAAAAGGAATATTGTCAATATCTTTCCAATATTTGGATGTGTAGATTGCCTCGGAATACCTCGGTTTCGACACGATAGAAAATGATTTTATTTCTTACATGGTTTTATCTCCTGTCATAACGATTTCTACTGATTTCTAAGTGGCAGCCATACATCGCAAATAGGCCGAGTCGTTCGAGTGGAGGACAAATGACTTGCGGTGTTTGTTCCATTTCTCTGTTATCTAACTTCTTACATAATTGTTTCTACTTTTGGCACAAGGCCAGCAAATACCCAGTACATTACTGGTACTTTATTTTATCGACCCCGTAAGGATGAAAGGTAAAGTTAACCTCGCCGGGATTTGAACTCAGAATGGCAAGAGCCGTAACTCTATGCGTCAAAGCATGGCGTCCGACCCTCTACCGATACTGTAAATCAGTTAGGCTGTTTATCCTTTCATTGTAGATACAATGTAGTATTAACCCAGAGCAGCCAATTGGTAGAATTTTTATAGTATTGCCGCAATTTTTTGTGTTATTTGTTAAAATATTTAAACAGACTACCTGGACGGTAGACCTAATTTCATGTGCATTTTCATACTCCTACACAGGTATTGCACAATCGACAATCTTGCAAATATTCGAGGGAAGTCTCTGGTTTGAGATACATCCCTTACTGTCCACCAATCCTAGATGCCCTGTTATTTCATCTTTGTTGAACTTTAAAAAAATAAATTTTGATCATTGATACATTTAAATTGATTAAAAGAAGTTCATGTTTTATTCAGAACTAGGTTTGATTTTGAATATGTATGAATTATGTATGAAATATGTATGAAATATGACATATACTCATGAAATAACTGTTCACATTGACCATATGTGCTAATCGATTGAAAGCGATTTTGCATAGTAGTAAACGACACCTTTTGGGCTAATGCATCAATATATATATATATATATGGTGGCTGCCAACTCGTTTTCGAGTACGGCCACTACTTTATATCCATGTAGGAGAACCCCTACCGATGCGCTGAACGAGTGTGACTTTTTAGTCCAGCCAGCGACTTGAAAACTCTGGTACAAACACTACACTTGTGACAATTACTGACACATAGTGCTGGGCCCATGGTACCATGTGACGACAAGTGCAGAGAGATCTCCAGATATAAAGCAATATATATATATATATATATATATATATATATATATATATATATATATATATATATATATATATATATATATATATATATATATATATATATATATATATATTGTTATACTTGACGATGTTGTAGATGTGCAACGAAATAACTTTGTTAGACTATATATATATGTGTTTGTGTCTATATTGTATCTGTATTTTTGACCGTTGGTCAGTCAATTGAGGACCGAATAAATTAAATTAACCGATATGAAAGACACAGAAGCGAAAAGCAACCAAACAGTGAGTGTGTTCTGTTATTAATTCTGGCAATATTATTACACAAAATTTGAGCCTCTCCAAGTATAACAATATTTGTTTCGACACACGATTTCATATCAAAAACCTCTCAAAACTAATTCATCGCCGTTATATATATATATATCAGGGCGGTGGATTGGCAGTATCGGTAGAGGGTCGGACGCCATGCTTTCCAGCATAGTTACGTCCCTTTACGATCTGAGTTCAAATCCCGCCGAGATTGACTTTGCCTTTCATCCTTACGGGGTCGATAAAATAAAGTACCAGTAATGCGATGGGTAATTGCTGGCCTTGTGCTTAAAGTAGAAACAGTTATATATATATATCAGATATATTTCAATATTGATACTAGGATGATATTTAGAGTATTTGTTTGCGCATATCGTAATTGGAATATAGAAGTTTATATACATATTTATCTTTAATTTTACTCTGATTTTCTTTCGTTTTTCTTTTACTATGCATCTTCTCTGACTCTGTATTTTCTCCACGTCGTTTAATTGCTGTTTCTTAATATATTTATCGTTTTGATATACATGTGCTTTAAAGAACTCACCCTCGTTAGCAAATTCACATATAATATTCAGATTTATAAATGCTTGAATAAACAAGATTTATATTCAATATCACTTTTCTCTGTTTGTGTTAGCTATAATCCTGTTATCTATTAACTAATTTTGCGATCCACACCTGATGATTTTGTTAACGTCTCACGTCATGATCGGATTATGTAACTAGGCCATTAAAATACGTATAGTTTTTGTGAGATTATATAAAAAAAATAATTTTAAAGAATGTTTCCAGTCCTGCCTTCTGTTGATTTTAAATAAATATTCCACTCCATTCCTGCATCAGGCACGCGATACCACATCTATGATGGATAACTCGCATAAAGTTGAGTGTTTTTATTTATTACATCATGATTGGATAATCGGAATAACCAGCTCTGCCCATTGGTGAAGCACACAACGTAAATGGTATATATATATATATATAGTGTGTGTGTGTGTGTGTGTGTGTGTGTGTGTGTGTGTGTGTATGTGTGTGTGTGAGAGAGAGAGATTGTGTGTGTGTGTGTGTGTGTGTGTGTGTGTGTGTGACTGCTTTTTTTATGGCACACACTGAGACTGAGGCTCAATCACTTACTTTTTCATGCACAACGTAAATGAGCCAGAAAGAAACTGCATAAAACCCACAAACGAAAGGAATACTACTACTGCTAACAACAACAACAACAACAACAACAACAACAACAACAACAACAATAATCATAATAATAATCATAATAATAATAAGATAATCAAAACGATGATCAAGATGAAGAATTGCGAACATAAGGGAAAATATGACGATTCAATGATTTCATATAAAATGTTTTAATCAAGGATTATTAAAAGAAATATCTTAGTTTACACAATTTGCGCGGGTGTAATGCCAGTGTATATGTATGTATGTATGTATGTATGTATGTATGTATGTACGCGTACGTGTGTGTTTGTGTATTTGCTACTGAATATACAATAAACAATATGTGCAAATACATTTATATAATCCTGCCTTTATATGTATGAGGACGTGTATGGTTTTCTCTCTTTCGTTATACGTTTACATATAAGAGTCTATATATGTATTAAACAGAGTCTATATATGTATTAAAATTGTTCCAGATGTTTAACCTAATTTTTAACCTACTAATCAACAATCATTAATGGAAAAGTAAATCTGTATACACGTGTCAAATGTTTATATAAAAAAAAATCGAATAAGCTAGTATCACACAAGTAAAGAATAAGTTTAGCATTTTTTCTTGGAACTAAAAAAGAAAAAATGAAATTACACTTAACAAAACATATAAATGAACGAATGCTCAATTGCAAATCCACTTGAAGGGATAATTGCTAATGGCTGGCATTATAAATATTTTAAATGCACCTAATACTGCATAGCGTCTGCATTGGGTGATTTCATATGATATAACTAGTATACTTATCAACACCTTTCGAAGCTGAGTGTTTAAAATGTTATTAATTAAGAGCTATTCATTTGTGAAAATTTATTAGTTCACATTCCGTTTGCTCATATTTCCGGTCAAGATTAATTTCGTTTCTTCCGTTCATAGGAAAATGATTAATCTTTTCCTTTCTCGCTATGTTATTCATACAACACGTTTTATATATGTGCTTTTACAAATACTCCTTTAGATACATGATGTGACACGTAATAGAATGACTCAAGCTATGTATATATAATCTTTTTTTACTATCTACTAATACAGATTTCGTTGTTCTCTAGTAAATTTAAATCGATAACTATACACATATTACACACCTCATATTTACGAGCTTTTGGTAACGAGTCATGTATATATCGAAAGTATTTCGAGCTGCATCTAATATATATATATATATTTATTTATATGTGTGTGTGCATGAGTGAGTTAGCACGCGCATCATTCACTGGGACATAAATTCCACATTTTAAATATTTTAGCGTTGTGTACCTCCTTCTCACCTCAATTTCCATATCAGTTTAACGACTGACTGTAATGATATATTTAAGACAATTTTCTCGCTCCACCGTGCTAAACCCCTCTTCTGGGATGCAACATGAAGTGACACCTTCTCTGGCTTAAACCTGATGACAGACCCAGGCTCCGTTTCCAGACAAGGCAAACTCTCGAAATATCGGCCGTTCCCCTACACCATCATGGCCCGTCTCATTAAGGTAACGATGTTTTAACAGTCTTTATTCATTTAATATTTAGTTACACATATGTAAGCTTGGGATACTGAGGATTTACGCACATTCATCAGTTTTTGTATACTAGTTTTGGGATATTAGAAAGAAACGAACACAAAAAGTTACCCTTCTTTTTTGATTTTGCTATTTCGTCTAATGCATCTACTGTAGTGCTACGGCTCTCTCCTCTAATCTAACAAATATATTTGATGTCGGTATTCATCACCAGAAATAGTCAAGTTTGGCTTGTTACTAATCTATTTCGCCCTGTTGTTTGTTTTAGAGACAGTTACTGGGCTACATTTCATAGTTAATGTCGTATATTCTGGACGTTATTTTCATCATCCATATGGCGGAAACATTATACATCAAATGGATGTCAGTCCCCATAACAATTGGCTGATAACCGGCTAAGTATTGTTTGTTCCGGTTGAGGCGTTTTTCGCGACTCCAATTTAATTGAAGCAATTTTCTACATTACCTCTAAACTTGCGTTCATATTATCGACGTGGACTATTTTTATCCTTTTCGCTTTTCACACCTCCCGTCATAATATTACCTCTCTATTTCAACTTTAATCTTCTTTTCCTTTTTTCTCGTGTCTCCCAGAGTCTCTTGCTGAGTCAGAAACACCACGTTTTCATATGCATTCCTCCTTGACTCTTCAGGTTAATGACTGGCTGTGTTTGTTCTGAACTTGTTTATATATATATTTATATATACATGTATATATACACATACATATACACCCACCAACCCATATATGTATATTTATATATATATATATATGTGGGGGGGGGGGGTAATTGCCATATAGCTAATTCATGCGTATTAAAGTACGAGGAATTAAATGGATGCAAACAATTTCTAATTAAAATGTGGTAGATATTTTATAGTTCTTTTTTTAATGTTTTCATTCTTTAATCAATTAGGAATATGAATAGAAAACATTTGAAGGATAAAATACCAATGAAAATAGCAACCTACTTATAATGTGTTGTACACTACTAAACCCAATAGAACAACATATTAGAACTGGCGAAGACCAATACTTCAAACCATAAAGAAATAACGCTAAATACATTGCGCTGATGCCTAGTTTTATGATATTAGACTGTACATATTAAAGCTTTAGAATTTCTGAACACTTTTATAACAACACCATAGAATATGTAATAATACTGGCTTTACAAGAGATTGGGGCTGACTTGCAATTCCTGGGCATCCTGGTCAAAATTAGCTATGAGGAAAGTAGTATTTCCGCTTATCTCTTTCTTTTGTCATTAAAGTCGATGTGCTTTTGGAAAAAGAATACGCAGTAAATGGGAGATATATTTCTATTATATTATGGACGGAAATATCATTAAGAAAAACAATTTTAAGTTGCTGAGAAATCGACGTTTCTTTGCTTAAACTGTAATCTGTTATTTTAATAAATATATATATATAGAGAGAGAGAGATATATATAATAAATATATATATAGAGATATATATAATAAATATATATATAGAGAGAGAGAGAGATTCCTGATGATTTCTAAAGAATGAAACAGTTCTAGTCCTGTAGAATCTCTTCTATATTAAAACTTTTATACTCTGCTATGTATTGAGTACCTTACTAACTGTGGTTACCTCCGATTCAACCCGGAATAACGTATATATATATATATATATATATATATATGTATATATCGACGATTCTTTGCTTAAACTGTAATCTGTTATTTTAATATATATATATATATATATATATATATATATATATATATATGTATATATATATATATAATACTAGCAGTGTATCCCGGCGTTGTACGGGTAAGAACATTGGTAATAGCACCTCCAATGAGAAACATTTATTTGTGAGTGCCTGTTAAAAACTCACGAAAATATACCGACAGGAAACTTGTTTTATTTGGAGAAAATTAAGAAGTTTAAAGTACAGTTTAGATGTCTACGTGCATTGTTCATAGAAATATTATTGAGCCCTTCTTTTCAAACTCCTCTGTTTTGGTCTTTTGGAGTAAATGTGAAAGAAAAAGTGACAGGTTAAGTTGGCAGAAGGTTCCAGTGTCATAGCAGTAAGGC
>OZ024745.1:66783198-66788198 GCA_964016885.1 Eledone cirrhosa
TTGTATAGACTTTGCAAAATTGAGGACACACACAGACAACAACAGTTTTATATCTATGTATATATATATATATATATATATATATATATATATATATACACATATATATTAAAATAACAGATTACAGTTTAAGCAAAGAATCGCTGCTGTTACCCTTAACGGGATCTTCTGAAACTATATATATATATATATATATATATATATATATGTATATATGTGTGTGTGTGTGTGTGTGTGTGTGTGTGTGTGTGTGTGTGTGTGTGTGTGTGTGTGTGTGCGTGTCTGTATAAGGTCTACGTAGGGGCGGCATATTGACATACGGAATTTCGATGACATTTTAAAATCTGACGGAGCCCATCCCCTCTTCGGGTCTCAACAGAGTAGATTTCCTCCAGAGAAGGAGAGAGGGAGAGGGGGGGCGGGGGGGTAAGGAAGAGATATAAAGGAAGCATCGACTGTTACTTATATTATCGACTTCGAATGAATGATGAACGGCAAAGTTGACCTCGGAGGGATTTGAACCCATGGAACAGATAGCGAAAACGAATAACGCAAAGCAATCTATCCGACGTTCTAACCACTCTACCGATTCGATACCTGATACGCAATATACGCACTCATGCACACATATAAAACTACTCGCATATACATATAAACATTGATGAAACGAACGAACCAGAATCAATGTGGAATTATCTATGTACTCCCCTGACTTGCTAAACATAGAAGATATATATTCGCAAAATATCACTCTTTAAAATACATCTTTAAAACGAGAAAGCGACATTAGATATCTCAATCATACATATGCAAAACAGACAGAATCTGCATGCATGAACTACCTTAGCTCTCTGCAGGTGGCATTAATCCACAACATACAAAGAAAATTGTAAAGATAGAAGGAGGGGGAAAAAAGGGAGATAGAATGGCACAACGAAAAAGATATACAAAGCCATGAAAACTGGTCAATTGGAAAAGGTAGTGTAATATTTTACATATAAAATATCTCGGTTGTATTCAATTATATCTTTTCACTAACGCTTGTCACAAAGGTTGAAATATGTGCAGTGCATTCTTCAAGTATAACACATTTTTCATAGTTCGATTTATTCTATCATGGGAGTTTCCATAGCTAATATATATTCAAAATGCCATCGAATACCCTTATGACAATCACATACAAACTGAGATATTTGTGCAGAAATAATTGCGTCAATTCAACAACCAAAATGCGTAAAACAATTGTTGAGCATAAATAATATCCTATGTTTTTTTTTTAAATCCCTTTGGGAAATTTTTCTTCCAACTATCATCCTCCTGGCATTGAAACAGAACATCAGTTATATCAACTGCACCGAAATATCATTATTCCACAGGCCTTTGAATACTGTCTCACTTCATTAAACAAACTGATGAAAAGAAATCTGGAAGGATTAGAATTCAAATCTGTGTTCAGAAGTTTATTCATATTTAATCGGGAAATAACAATTTCTAATTGCATGTTTATGCTTTTGCGATGAGGTTTTATGTTAATAATATACATTTCCTAAGAACTATATCGATTATATTTTCTTCTATATAATATCTTGACTTATTCATTTCTGCTTCATTTTGTTAGAGATTAAACATATGTAGAACCTTAAAATGAAAACAGTTCCAATCATCATAGTAATCTTAGGTATGATAAGGAGAGTGTGTGGGAAACACCTGAGCAAGATTTAAGGTGACTTTTATCTTCAGGAAATTCAAAAGAATAGTATTCACTATTGTTGAACTTCTTGATATTGTTATTGTTTAACCACAGGTCACACATGTGGGCAAAGTCAATGAAGTCTTCATCAGGCTTTCGTATTAGATATATTTTATCAAGGAAGGAGGGTCATATGTTGGCTGCATTGGTAAAGCGTCGAACAAAGTTGCGCGTATAAATACTTCTAAAGTTCTAAATCAAATTCCATCGAAGCCAACTTCACCTTTCATCCTTCTATTGTCGATAACATAAAGTACAAGTTACGTTTGTGTTCGATATATTTACCTTCCCGTTCGTCAAAATGCCGGTTTTGTTCTAATATTCGAAATAGCTATTCCAAAGAGATCATGATGTTATTATCTTTATTTTCTTTTAGACATTAGTCTTTGAATTCAAATTGATTTCACAACTATATTTTGTAGCTGCGTGACAGTATTTTAGTGCATTAAAAAGTGTGAAATTGTACCATGTTCCCTGCACACGTGTTAGAATCGAAGACACAAATATTCATTTCATGCAAGGTTTTAAACATATATATTTACTAATCTACTTTAATTCAATACGATTAAATTGACTCCTCTACGTGACGATTAGGTATTGTGGCAGTGAAAAGCAAATGTAAAATATTTGACTTCTAAACCCGGACGATACAGAAATGTAATTAAGTTTAGCAAATATAAAATAACACTCTTCTGAACCAAGCAAAGTTTGGAGCCAAATAGATTGTATAGATAACCACATGCATACTTAAACGTATGTAAGTATATATATATATATATATATATACATATATATATATATATATATATATATATATATATATATATATATATATATATATATATTATATATACATATATATATATATATATATATACATATATATATATATATATACATATATATATATATATATATATATTATATATATATATATATATATATATATATATACTATATATATATATATATATATATATATATATATATATATATTATATATATATATATATATATATATATATATATATATATATACACGAGGGTAATCCCAAAAGTAAGGTCTCCAAATCGATGGGGACGCAGAGAAACTGTTCGCACGGCTGTTCGCAATACTGTTGTGATTGGTGCTTCCTTCACTCCCAAACAAATATGCGCCCGCTTCGCTGGGATACTCAATCTTAGCTTGGCAGCCGTTGAGAATGGAGCTCCCGTTGAACGCTACCGCCAATCCCAAAAGTAATGTCTCCTTCCGAGGAAAACATGCGTAAAGATCGGCGGATCACTCTGGATGCTCTCTGCATTTTGTTGCCTGAGGTTTCCCGAAGCACCATCCACAGCATTTTAACAGAAAAAGTTGCAATATCGGAAAGAGACCTTACTTTTGGGATTGCCCTCGTATATATATATATATATATATATATATATATATATATATATATATATATATATATATATATATATATAGACGGCGATGTATTTGTTTTGCGAGTTTTTTTTATATAAAATAGTGTGTCGAAACAAATATTGTTATACATGAGGAGGGTCATATTGTTGTAATAATATTGCCAGAAGTAATAACAGAACACACTCACTGTTTGTTGGTTGTCGCTTCTGTATCTTTTATATCTCAACAGTTAATTCGTTTGGTCACCAATGTTTATAAATAAATATATACACAAGCACAATAACAACAAACACATATAAACACACACTAGTAAACTAACATAGAATACAATAACCAAAACACAGTCACCCAAACGCGAACACACATCAACCACTATACACACACGCAAACGCATGCGCAGAGAAGAAGACAATAAATAAATAAATAAATAAATAAATAAATAAACAGATAAAATTAAAATGGCGTAGACATACAATACAAAGGGAGGAACATAATAGTACCACTGATGATGTTGCAGATGTGCAACGAAAGACTTTGTTAGACTATATATATGTGTTTATATCTATATTATATCTATATTTTTGACCGTTGGTCAGTCAATGATAAACATTGAGGACCAAATGAATAAACCGTGGCGATATAAAAGATACAGAAGCGAAAACCAACCAAACAGTGAGTGTGTTCTGTTATTATTACAACAATATGACCCTCCCTAAGTATAACAATATATATATATATATAACAATATATATATATATATATATAATAAATGTGAAGACAAATATCCAAAGAAGGCTCGATAAGGATAAATATATATCAAATATATAAGAACCATAGAGCAAATATTTATTAAAATAATAGATTAAAGTTTAAGCAAAGAATCGCTGCTTTCACCCTTAACGGGATCTTATATATATATATATATATATATATATATATATATATAAGATCCCGTTAAGAGTAAAAGCAGCGATTCCTTGCTTAAACTTTAATCTATTATATATATATATATATATATATATATAAACAGTTTTAGGTAAGTCTTTTTATCTTCCTTGTTGAGAAGGAAACTGTAAAATGAACTCTTGTGTATACATATATATATATAGAGAGAGAGAGGTGGTAGTAGCAGCAGCAGCAGTGTTGGTATTTGTCATATACATATATATATATATCACAACTACCAACACTGATGCTGCTGCTACTACCACCTCTCTCTATATATATATACACACAAGAGTTCATTTTACAGTCTCCTTCTCAACAAGGAAGATAAAAAGACTTACCTAAAAAGTTTTACTTTTGAATCCTTATTAATTCTTTTTAATTGTATTACTCAACATTTGATAAGATGAAGTTTACTAATACATCAAAACCCGTAATAATATACATTATAAAACAGCAAGGATGTGTGTGTGTCTGTGTACAATTTTGCATACTTAAGGCTTTTACAATTACCAACTGAATTTGACCAATCACAAACATTTTTTCAAATCGACCCACGTTAAGCAATACAAAATCGATATCAAAATTATCGGTAGCAAAATTGATGTAAGGGAGATACCGAACTTTATTGACAATCCTTATAAAAAGGGGAGATAACCAACTTTATTGACAAATATAAAGATCAGATTCATTTGAAGATAAATCACTAATGTTATCGTTTGTTTCTTTTTTATTCTTTGTTGCATTTCAAACCCCGGACAACGCCGGGTAAATCTGCTAGTCTTTATATATATAAAAGCGAGTATGTGTGTGTGTGTGTGTACAACTTTGCATGCATAAGGCTTTCAGAATTACCAACTGAATTTGACCAAATTTTCTGTGCACATTGCACAGGTC
>OZ024745.1:66790698-66805698 GCA_964016885.1 Eledone cirrhosa
CATTTCTTCCAGTCCGTTGCATTCTGAGATTAAAAAAAAAACCCACAGCAGCCATTTTTGCCTATCATTTTTTTAATTGGATAAACAATGAAATGTTTTAGTGTCACGGACTAATCTAATCGTTAGAGTGTGGATGGGATGACTTAAACTATTTGATGCGGCTACGTGAATTCAAATCCCACTCTGGCCTAATTTCCAATGTCTGTACATTTGTAGTTAATCATGGTAGTATATCCATCTGAGAGCAAGCGAGAAATGGTATTTCTATGTGCCCCGAAATGGTCTAAGTCGGCACACATTATACTGTGGTTTTTATAGCATTGGGTAATATTGTATGTCATAGTGAGAAACGTAATGCCACGGATAAGACCAACCATTTCTCTGATATAAAATTACATTTCTCGTCAAGAATTTGTTATTACACACAATATATTAGGAATAGGGCTGTTAAATATTCGAAGTGGTTGTGGATAATGTATTAAATGAAAAGAATCACATTTACATTTTGCACAAAATGTCAATAGTGATAATTGACAAAGATGTAGTGTGTGTATGTGTGTGTGTTTTCAATAGTAACTATATACGTTTGAGTATGAAGATTGAGGCTTTTAATTACAAGTGACATATTTCTATTTGTGTACCTGTGGAAATGAGGGTAATAATAATTTAGGAGAAAAGATAGATGTCAACGCAAAGTGCTGAAGTTCAGAGAGGGGCATAAGTGACTTCAGCGGTGAACATGTACTTCGGTGGACATATAATGGTGGGGAAATTCCTTATGATAGTGTTGTATTAGTAGTCGGAATGAATAGAAGCATGAATACATACTTTTGCTTACTAAAAACAATTCATTTGTTAAGCCCTATTTTGAGGCAGTGAAACGTCATGAAATGTATGTATACTGACCTCCTTGTCTCAATTAACAATTCTGATTCTAAAATCCAAATATCGAAACTTCAAAATACAGTCGCTTGGCATAGTTATTTTTTCATTTACTACACGCAAGCACACACACACACACACACACACACACACACACACACACACACACACACACACACACACACACACACACACACACACACAACACACAAAGGAAAAACTACATCTGTACACGTATAACAGTACCGGTGATAAACCCGGACGTCACTCATCCCGATAAACCACATTTTCTTTAACTTTCTAACCTCCACTTTTTGGTAACTTTAATCTTTTCTGCCGTACGACTAACGTTCGATGTGTTGAAACATCCATTTTTCTTTTCCAGTAAGCCTGAAACTATATATATATATAATAATAATACAATGTGGAGAAGGAGCACACGAGTTGGAATATATATATATATATATATATATATATATATATTTGAAAATAGTGAGAAAAAGACGATTATTAGGAAGAAAAAAGTTTTTTTTACCTTTTATTTCTTTCTCTTTTTTATGGGTTAGAAAACGTTTAAAACAAAATATTTTACTTTGTGTGAAGTGTTAAGGTATTAGTTAATTTATTTATTAATTAACAATGGCATTTATTTATTTATATATTTTGTATATATTTAATAATTGTCTATTACCGGTTTCAGCATTTTATGCATTATCAAAGGGGGGAATTTGTATTGGTGTAAAATGTTGGTGATGTTCAACATGTTAAGGAAATTGTGAAGAAAGAATAATGTTATTTACAAACAAGGTTTTTGAAGTGAAAAGAAAAAAAGGGCAGGTAATGTGGAACATGATAAGGTAATGGGAAAGAAAAAATAATATTTGCAAATGGACCATTTGCTTCCATCCTGGATCAACTAACCACTCTTGCGATAATAACACTTTTGAACTGCTTATCTTCAAGATAAATAATATTATTTTTTCTTTCCCCTTACCTTATCATGTTCCACACTACCCCCCCCCCCTTTTTATAATGCATAAAAAGCTGAAACCGGTAATAGGCAATTATTAAATTTTTAAATAAATAAATAAATGCCATTGTTAATTAATAAATAAATTAACTAATACCTTAACACTTCACACAAAGTAAAGTATTTTGTTTTAAACATTTTCTAGCCCAGAAAAAAAGAGTAAAAAAGAAAAGGGAAAAAAATATATTTTTCTTCCTAATAATCGTCATTTTCTCCCTATTTTCATATTTATATATATATATAGTGTTTATTCCCTACACTCTCTCACTTTCGTTCAATACACTAAGTAGAAATCATGAAATAACATACGTAAATATTATTGACATTAGATATGTTTCATCTAATCAAGTATCTTTTAAAACATAACTATTTCTTTACAGCTTGTGTTGTTCACTCCACACTTGAAATTTTGAATACGCACACACAAATAGATATTAATATGTGTGAGTGACTGTGAGTGTGTCTGCGCGCGTGCCTGTATATATATATATATATATGCCACATATAAGCGTCCTTGAAATTGTTTATTGCTAAATACAAAAATACATTCATAGAAAACAATAAGAAGTAAAATTGTCCTTTTTTTCTAGTGACACTAGAATTTCTGACCTATCACTTAACTTATTATTTCCGATCAAGTAGTCATAAGTTTGAACGCTTTATAAAGTAGATCATTCCGTTTAGTTTAGTGAACTGTAAGATTTATAGTCTTATTATGAAGTCATGTGGAATTATCACTTGCTATTTATAATCAGAAGGAAAGCAGTTGCTATAGTGTCGTACAATTATTTAATACGATTAGCGTTTCTATGAAGAAGTGTATGATTGGCATTTCTTTAATGAAGTCTATGGAAAATTGTTTTTAGGTGTATTCATTGTAGAATTCTACTAATCTGTGATGCTACATGTTATGAAACCTTCTTTAGCGACAACCTGGTGCTTTCGGCTACCAGCCCAGACTTTGCTACTCGTTGGGCCGAAAAAGACAAACTGTCCAAGTATCGGCCAATTTTTGATAGATGTGTGATAAAGGCTGTAGCAGTGGAGACTTTCGGCGTTCTTTGTCCCCAGACCACGTCCCTGCTCACGGCTATCTGTTGGCTGCCCGCAGGTGGAATGGCTGTTGCAGCGCGTCTCTCGTGACGTGATAATTTGGCCCGCTTTTTGCTTCTTGTTCAGAACTAAAGTGTCTCGCCTGCATATTTTTTATTCACACGTATGAGTCCTTTCCGTATTAATTCTTGACCTTACAGCTATTTGCATTCAAATAGCTGTAGCGACACTGAACATTTTCTCGTGTGGCCGTTATATCTTTCTAAGCCATTAGAGAATGCGAATGAAAACAAAACTCCTTTGTTTGCATAATTAGAAACATATTACAAACTAAAAGGACTATTCTGACGAAAACGATTGAGATATACTCAAAGACAGACAAAATAATGAACAATAACAGCAAAAGTAAAGTTTAGTCTTCCAGTATTGATACACAAACTTTCAAACAAACTTACTCACATTAAAAGAAAGATAGACAGACAGATATAAATATTAGTCACAGAGAGTGCGTGCTATTTTATCATGTTACAGTTGTTTCATCCAACTTTCATGTTATTGAAGAAGTAAAATAGCTTCAACCATAGGGAAGTTTTGCCTTAGAGCAACGGCAGCTTAACTCAAACTGACGATCATTGACTATTCAAATGTGTAATGATTTTGTTTTTCATGCACAATCTTTCAGACGAAACTTAGAGTTAAGTTTTATGGAAACCTTTAAAACTTTGTATTTCAAAAGTAAAAATCAATGCATAAAACAAGCTTTAAAAGCACAATCATTTGCGACAGTGGACATCTAAACTGATCTTGATTAGTAAATACGCGGCTTGCCTCAAGTAAAATCAAATTGTGTTTTCCGTATGAACGGAGATAACTGAATGTATTAAAAGTGGTAGAGGTGCGAAAATAACTTAGTAATTTAATTTTATATCTACGAAGAAGTAAACCGAGATAACGGTTTCATTTTAAAGTTCTAAAATATATTTAATCAGGTTTACCACATTTTTATCAGACACATTTGTTAAGATTGTGAGCGCTTAATGCCTCAATCTATTTATTCAATTAATTTCGAGAGAGATATACCTAGATACTGACATGTGATAAGAAAGTTTACTCATGGCGAAGTATGTGACTTGTTGGTTTTGCTACTTTATTTTATTTTAGTAAGTATAAAGTGAAAGATTGAGCAATTTACTGGTGCAAAATATGGTTAGTTTAGTAGTGAATATATGTAATTAGAAGCAAATTGTAGACATATTAAATTAGAAGAACTGCTATAATATTTTAAAAGTAAATTTTTAAAATGTTCCTATTCCCTCTAAAAAAAGATTTTTTATTCATTCATAATATATGAAGTTATATAAATTTATAGACTTTATATTTGACGGATAGAGATAAATATAAATGCGATGTGTCAGGAATATGAGCGGAATTTGAAAGAATCTGAGCACAGATTATTCCGTTTGTCAGACACGTTTGATTTGTTTCGGTTTAATAAATATTCATGCCCCCATTCGTTTGAGTGATTGTATCTGTTAAATCGTATTAATGAGCCTTTTATTTTCTGAGTATAGATGAATTTTATATAATGTATATGTGTTCATTTAATGTTTATTGGCTCCATTTTATATATTCTCACGTAGATGAAACGTAGAGCAATTAGCAAGCCAACATTATATATATATTCTAAATTATAAGAATACACGCTCACATACACAGACACACACACACTGACACACACACACACACACACACATACACACACACACACACACACACACACACACACACACACACACACACACACACACACATATATATATATATATATATATATATATATATATATAGTAATAATAATAAATGTGAAGACTAAAATCCAAAGAGGGCTCGATAAGAAATACTGAATTCTAATTATATGATTTAAGCATACGCCCGCATATATATATATATATATATATATATATATATATATATATATATATATATATGCCGGCGTATGCTTAAATCATAATAATTAGAAATTCAGTATTTGATTGATTAACAGATAGTGTGTTTGATTGAGTGATAAATCAAAAAGACCATCTAATTTTCCCCAGAAAAATAAAGGTAATTGTATTACGTATGAGAGTACTAATGAAATTTCTTGCAACTTTACATGGAGTATTTTAGCGTCTGCAGAAATCAACACTTTCTACATACTTTCATTATGCACATGTGCTTTTCAAATAATTTCACAATTTTTTTTTTCAGTTACTATAATTTATAAAATACCGTTTCATTTGCAATTTATATTCACCGTTTATCCCCGATACTTTCTACTTTAAAGGTAACGCTCCAATGCTATTAACTTCAATTTTCCGCAGTTTCAATATTTAAGAGTATTGTCTGTATATTTTTCTGAACCCTTCCTAATTTTCAAAGCATTTCAGAATGAATACTTTAAATTGAACTCACATCAATGCGTGGTATTACCAATCGTATAACTAACATTTTTATTCTGAAATTCTAAAGTTAATTATATATTTATTTGTTTCGTGTAAAAGTGTGCTAGTTGAAAGGCTTGTATTATACCATCAATCTTCCCGATATTCAATATAGCCACAAATTTGCAACTATCTAACTTATGTAATTCTTTCGTTTCCCCGTGATATTTTACATTAATATAAGTTGATTTTATATTAACCGATGAACATGACACAATGGATAGCGAGATTACCAAGTATAATCATTTTATTTCCTCTCAAAACTATAAGCATTTGCTTCGTGTAGCTTAGATAAAAGTCACCTTCAAGTATATGTAATAAATATGGTGACATACTAATTACATCCTACTGTGTGCTACCATGACGTTTGCTAAAATATCAATTCCTATTTTCATATTACAATATTTCTGTTTTCAGTATTTGAAATATCTTGGTGAAGTATTAAATATTTTCGCAGGTGTCATACGTACACGTGTTTGTACTATGGAAGTAACTACAAATCGAACGTTATGTGACTGGTTCCAATATAATCCAAGCATTTAAACATTAATTATCTATTAATGAGTTGTATCGATCATTATCATATCGTTCTGAATAGAGTATTTATATTTGCCTGTCCAACCAGCAAGAAATAGCTGCATGCTTTCTTTAAAATCATATCCTACCGTGTTAAAAATGTTGATATACAATTTGATATACGAAACGAGGTGATTGCCACCGTTGAAACATTTCTGATCATATATGTCGATCAGAGTTAATGTGGGTGTAATGAACAGCTTAGAACAACACAACAGCAATAATATATCTGCTTCTGAAATTATAAGTAACAATAACAAGTATAACTCTTACATAATTATTGACAGAGAAAAATATATTTGATAATATGACCTAATAGAGTTATAAGTACGTCAAATTTTATATCATGTTAGGAATTTGATAATATAATGGTCGATTTCAACAAATCCAATCGACTGTGCTTCTCTCTTGATATATTATTATATAGCTGGCGGTAACGTTCTAGATTTGTCTCAAATATCAGAGTAATAATTTACCAGTATATACAACTATAGACACGAAATGACTTAGAACACATATGTGATAAACATATTCACCTCACACTCAAAGCCATAGTCATAAATAAATATATGCGCATGTACTACAGGCAGGCAAAATCACAAGCACATCAATACTGATTTACAAACACAAATATAAATACACATGCACAAACACATACGTATATATATATAGTGGAAGTTGAAAACTTCTCTGTTACTTCGAGGAGTTATCGAATCTATCTTGACAAAACATGTGTGTGTGTGTGTGTGTGTGTGTGTGCGTGTGTGTATGTGTATGTGTGTGTGTGTGCGTGCGTGTGTGTGGGGGTGGGGGGGGGGGTATGTGTGTGGGGGGGGGTACTTATATATGTATTATCAAACAATATCTCCCCACTCAATCATGATGTCTCTCCTGAATAACATGGTAAATTAGATAAACTTGTTTATAATCATTTAGAATCACTACGTGTCACTACTGACAATATATATAATCATAAACAGGATTTTCATGCATAGCCGGGTTAGAAGAGGAATCAAATACGGCAAGTGTAAGATTAGTAGGCTGATATTTGCAGACGACATGGTATCACTTTACACATCGGAAGGTTATCTCCGACTTGCACTTGATAGATTTCCTGCTGAGTGCTGCAAAGCAGGAATGGAAATCATTGCTACGGCGTCTAAGAATACGTCTTCTTGAAACAGATTGAGTGGTGCACTGAGCATTTCAGTGGAGTAATGCTGAAGCTGGTGGTGGTGTCTCGGCTGTATTTGTACAGAAATGCTGGATCTGGTGCAACAATGTGCAGAGAGAGAGAGGAAGCTCAACGAGGAAAAACGAAATGATGATGATATATATTAGTTTAAACTTGACCTGGAAGGTAGTGAGTCTTAACGATTCGAAACTTAGTCCTTCATCGAAAGATAGAATGTAAGATAAGATAAGAAATCGAATTATAGAAGAGTAAAAAAAGGAAAGAATCGGACATGTGTAATTTTCATGGGAGAAAGTACAAGTGTATTTAGTCAGTTGTATATTCCTATCATACCTCATACATCGCCGAATTATGTAAATATTTGTGAACCCACTGTACTCCCAACGAAATCCGTTGAGTTACAAACTCTCCCTGGTTACCCATACAGTGAAGATTTAGTAACCACTGGTTGGGACATTGAAGACTTTTTCATTAAAAAAAAGATGTATAATTAAGAGCAACAGCAACATCAATAAACGACGTGAAATATTAATAGCAGTGTCAGGTATGTTGCATGGGTTTAACTTAATTATTAGAAAGTTATTAGAGAGGCAGATCACATTAATAATTTCAGTTTTGTTTAGGCGATTTCACTTTCGTTCGTCACTAATTGTCTTCAGATTAAACACAAACGCTGCACAATTATATTCTATTTCATCTATAATTCCGTTTGCATACATAGGAAATGAACGCCATTGCCATTTAGAGAAATTACATTTTTTTAAATGTATCAAGTGGCAAGTCATGTGTAGGGAAGATATGATTCTAATGCATTTGATAAAAGCATTAATTATTGCAATTTCAGTCCAGCAGGAACATGCACCACTACCATATCCTCCATACTACACACGTTTTACTCTATAAATTATGCACACGCGTTTAACATTGTAGGGAATTAAGTTAAATTACATAAGGATTATGCCATTGTCAAAGCGGAAATAATTCTCCGTGCATTGGCCACGCACCACACTTACTTATTATTTAGGACTTCATTCATTGACACGCGATCAATATTTGTTTAACGAATAGATTCAGATGTCTGAGCCCACCTATATACCCGAATGTCTATAGCTGAGGGAAGAAACCTAAAATCGTTCTTAATGGTATTTTAACATGAACTTTGAAGGAAAGAAACTATATCTGTAAATGTAGTTCCCCACATTTCATCCTCACGCCTTTCCCGTAGACATAAATGAAGAAGAGAATACTCAGTTCGTGATTGAACAGCAAATACAGTATGGATTCTACAACATACTCCTTTTAACATAACTGACAACTATACAGTGGTTAATTTTAACTAATAGTACAGGTAATAGACATATGTAAATATTTTTAATGCATGTAATATAGTTGTGAATAGAAGAAAAGAACTATGCCATACAATTTCAATAATCTGTTAGAAATCCATCAAAGAGCGAGTATATTAAGACAACGTGTTTACCTTAGTCCATTACATATTGGTTACTATGTATAAATATGTTATGTATTACAGTCTCGCCTTGACACACAAAAATGGTTAACAGAGCAGCAATTTTATAATTTCAATGGTATGTGCCGGCGGAGTGTATTTAACTTCTGATAGAGTCATAGGCATTATAAAACTGTCTGCGCCCATTCGACTCCAGATCGTAACACAGCCGATTTCTTCCAGACATGGAAACATGAGTGAGAAGTTGTTAACAGGATGAACAGAGCATAATACTGAACTTCTGCATTAATTATCATCCTCGAAATGATGAAATAAGTAGTTAATTTCGGCGAGATTTGAACTCTGAGTACAGTGAGAGGGAAAAAATAATTGTTTCTACTTTTGGCACAAGGCCAGCAATTAACCCAGTGCATTACTGGTGCTTTATTTTATCGACCCTGTGAGGATGAAAGGCAAAGTTCACTTCGGTGGAATTTGAACTCAGGGAACAAATAATGAGGTGTTTTTAAACCAACGCTAATCCGTTGCCTTAATTTCAATGGCACGAATTTAAGTTTTGTTATGGAGTTGTATCAATATTCTGAACACAGCTGTGGATATAAAAGATGAAGTCTATGACAACAGTATTTGAACACGGATGATATATTGACGAAGCTAATTATTGTAAGATGTCATGTATTTCGACTGATTTACTGTCCTTTCTCTGCTATATACTCAATTACAAATAGTCAAACTGAGCACGAAATATAATTACACAAATAGTTTATAACAATCAATCTTAACACAGTTCCATATTATATGTGTAAACACCCATCTTTCTCATGCTAGGAAACTGTGCTGGATTTTATTGGTGTATAATTGTCTTCATTTTCTTCTGCCCATTTCACCTTTTATTTGCATTTTGTTCGCATCGTAACTTTATTGTTTGAAAACTGGTTAATACTAGTTTCCTTAAGATGCTGTTACAGTACATAATCATAAAACTGACAAACACAGACGATGTAATTTTCACGTGAAACTAGTATTTGTTTTCTTCTTCAACTTTCCTCGTGTTAAAAATAAGAACAAATGATATCCGAAAGCCGACAATTTAGTAATTGGCATAATAAGTCGATACAGGATAATGTTCAATTCTTGTTAGGATTACATCAAAGAATAATGCAATGTAACAGAAGCTGCGGAATCTCTGAAAATAAATGATTACTATATGTTTGGTTTTACTTTGTCAGAAATAAATAAAAACATATGTATAATATTATATATGAAACTAGTATTTTACTGAGAGAAGGTGCCTTATAAATACTTAGAGTCAATCGTTCAATAATATTCCTAACGAACAGTGCAGAACGATTGACTCTTTAAGTATTTATAATCCTCCTCTCACCGGAAAATATTTGTTTCATATTTAATATTATATATATGTTTTTTGTTTTTTATTTCTGCTACAGTCAAACCAAATATATAGTAGATAATAGATTCACATGAATCTCAAATAATAATAAACTTGCAGGTATTCCCCCGTTACTTTTCATAATTACAGATGGTAGCTGAATATAATGATTGGAAAGATAATATTCAGTAGGTAGTACTTCTTTGTTTATATCTAAATTTCGTTCGAATAGACCACAGAGAACTACGGATTTGAATTGTTTACATTGTGCTGGAGTGAACCAGAAATACGTCCGATGATGGTTTCTCTACTCCTTTTGTTACTAAATATATTATTAAAGCAAATCATCGAAAACCTTATGGGATTGTCATTGTAGAACACCCCTTTTTGCTTCATCTTGATTTTGCTGGTGTATTGCTCCTGATTTTGCTACTGGAACTGCTGTTAGTAATACTACTTATAATGATAATAATTTTAAATTTAGATCAACAACGTTTTTTGGGGGTGGTGGTGGGGTGATTCAATTATATCGAAACCAGCACGCAGTTATACTCCCACAAAGTTTTCTCTCTTATTTCGATATAAAATGATTTCTAATTGAGGCATAAGACTAATTATTACTTTAGAGGGGACAATTAAGTAATATTCTTTCCAGTTCATTACTGGTACAATATATTATTGACCCAGAAAACGTTGACCTCAACGCTGTAACGATCGCTGCACTACATCGCCCTTAATTGCAATATAAAATAAAATGAATAAATTACCCCAATGTAGACAACAAAAGGCTACACATTCATAAGCAAACACACTCAATTTAGAGCAGTAAGCCAGAGTAGATGCATTACAGTGTTTAGATGTGTCCTTCTAGAGTTCGCATTTACACATCCGATATAAATTACTTCTCTGCATAATTTTCTGATAGTAAAATAATGTTAATTCTCGCGCTCTCAATAAGGGTTCGTGCATACCCAATATTGTCTCATATATGTTAACTAACCTCTATATACTATGATGCATCATGTATAAGCTTTGTATGAGAATTTATAAATGGACCATATTCAACATTAAACCTCTATTTGCCTTTCATCCTTACGGGGTCGATAAAATAAAGTACCAGTAATGTACTGGTTATGTGCCGGCCTTGTGCCAATAATAGAAACAATTATTTAGTGGATTGGCAGTATCGGTAGAGTGTCGAACGCCATGCTTTACAGCAAAGAGTTACGGCCCTTTATGGTCTGAGTTCAAATCCCGCCGAGGTTAACTTTGCCTTTCATCCTAACAGGGTCGATGAAATAAAGTACCACTAATGTACTGGGTAATTGCTGGCCTTGTGTAAAAGTAGAAACAATTATTTAGAACGAATGTGACGGCTTCTAATAACATATAATGACAGATCAGAGCATTGGAAGGAGAATGTTACATATATCCCCTTGCATTATGACATACAACGTTGGTGTTGAAACAGTAGAAGCAAAGTAAACGTGATGTTATGCGTTGCCAAAAGGAATACAGATAACGGAATAATAAACTCACGATGGAGAGAATTATAATGTATAGATCTTTTGACTTTCTGTGAAGTGAGAGACAAATAGGCGTTTTATATATAGGCCAGAAGATCGTAAATGAGACAGCAGTGGACAAGTGATGTCGATAGGTAAAATTAGAATCAGACGGCAAAGCTAACGTGTAATTATCTAAGTAGTGACGGATATGTGTGCAGTGCAAAATATGGTGAATACGAATGAAAGAATATTGAATAATATATAGAAACGAATGTATACATCTAATATATGACTGAATTGTATCAGGATTAGAATCTATGTCGACATATGGAATTTACTATCACATCTTTTAAACCATAAATACTTCAGGTCATATTATCATTTGCACTTATTACGACAAAAAGCTATTTCCTTCGAAGATTTCAAAGCAAATGAAGAAAACTTACTTCATTTAGCACCACCACCACCCTCACACACACAAACACACATAGATTTCCCCCTCCCCACCACTCATATATGCAAATATAAATGTAACTGTAAATATAATATATTTTTCAAAGCGAAAGTTATCAGTTTCGGATAGAGCTTCTTTTGATGAATAAACATTGCACTCTACACACATGAATTGAATGCTTATTCAGCTGATATTTTATGTACACTAGTATTTGATCGCACACATTAATATATATGTGCATATATATATATATGTGTGTGTGTGTATGTGTCTGTGTGTGTGTGTTGAGAGAGATATATAGTATTTCATAGTGCATACCTTATTTAATAATGTCAACAGTTGCAATGCATTTATCCATCAAAATGTGTTGAATGATAACATTGAAATCCATGTAGTATATGTAACATTTCATTGCCCCGAATATCAGCTGAAAAATCCTTTAGATGTCTTAATATCGGAGAGGAAAGTGTTCAATATCAAAATGCTTTAAACATTTCTTACACGTAGTACATCAAACAGTCTTCGGGTGGGCACTAATCCTATTTCATCAAATTTCATCAACTGATTAATTAATTCTTATGTAATAAGACGATGTGATATTATGCGGCCGTATATATATATATATATATATATATATATATATATATATATATATATATATATATATATATATATATGCATGTGTTGTGTATGTGGCAGATGTATAGTAATAGTAAATGCAAAGGCCAAAACGAAGGAGCAAATATATATTATTAGTAAGGATTAAATGCTGGAGCAATAAACCTTCAGAAGATCCCGCATAGGGCGAAAGCAGTAATTTATTGCTTAATCTTTTAATCTGTTCTAATAATGAATATTTGTTCTTCGTATATATATATATATATATATATATATATATATATATATATATATATATATATATATATAATTGTGCTTAAGTTTGCTTGATGTATGTGAAATCCGAAATATAGGGACGAATAAATCTATTCCAAAGTAACTCCATCTCTGGTTTTCTTTTTACGCTTTTTATGTATATGATAACATTTCTTTATACATTTCTCTTCCTTCTTCCTACTGCCATCCGATTTTGTAACCCGGCGATTTACCCATCTGCATTGTAGAGGCTTCCAGAACATTAACGATTAGGCTAAATTGTTACCCAGAACATAAATAGGAAAATAGAATGCTTAGCTAAACAAAAAACCTTTGTCACTGTGAAGGACAACAAATCAATCTTTACCAATGCTCCCGCAACTTGCACGCTTATTACTTCTGCAGAACACCGAGATAAACTATGTTAGAAAAAACATATTTAGGAAAATAATAACCAGCATAAAAAATGTACCCACTAGAGGGGAAAAGATGAATCAATATGTTTGTATCACATTTAAGACAGTGGAAGTTAACGGGATATTATGATAGATTTGGAAACACTAGTTGCTTTTCCATTTTCAATGGTCGGCATATATATATATATATATATATATATATATATATATATATACCCAGATATTAATAAATGGTGATTATATTTATAAAAGCATATTTATTTTATTATATATATTTCAAGGGAGACCAAGCCAATCTAGGTGCGCTTTCATCAGATAAAATACAAAATTTGTTTTACAAATAACGACATACCCATGGAAATAAACCTTAACGGTCGAAAATTCCAGTGAATTTCCGACCGTTAAGGTTGATTTCCATAGGTATGTCGTTATTTATAAAACAAATTTTGTATTCTATCTGATGACATATCTGGTATATATATATAGAGAGATTTTTAGATAATAATTTTACGTGTATGTATGTTATCGTGTATACATATGTGTATATAAGTGTATATGTATATATATATATATATATATATATATGTGTATATGTATGTATACATTTTTATATATATGTGTATGTGTATATATATATATGTGTGTGTGTATTTTTATTTATGTGGTGTTGTAACCCTTTGTACTTTGTGTGTGTGTATATATGTACACATATATATATGTATATATATATATATAATATATATATATATATATATATATATATATATATATATATGTGTGTGTATATATATTTGTTTGTATGGTTTTGTATGCATATTTATAATTACATACAGAGTTTTTTAATGCTTATTTTTATTGATTATTTGCTCCAGGACTGTTGAGTGCTCTTAATCAGCTATACACATTTATACCTTTATTTTTTATTTGTCGTATACCCTACCATTTGAATACCCCTTCCTTCCCTTTATTTCTATTTTGTGTATGTATGTATGTATATTTATATTTATATATATATATATATATATATATATATATATATATATATATATATATATATATATATATATGTATATGTGTGTATATATGTGTATATATGTGTATGTATATATATATATATATGTACATAAAATTGAAAATACATTTTTATGTTTTTCTTTTGTGTATATATCTATATATGTGTATATATGTGTGTGTATGTATGTATTGTATCTATATATGTATGTATGTATATATGTATGTACTATGTCAGGTCACCAGTTGGTGCTACTGGTAACATGTATCCCAGTACAACCTGTCTCATGGTCGGGTCGTTGGCGACTAAACTGGCAACCCCACCAAGGTTTCTTGGTGAGGAGGGTGACTTTGGACATCCTGCAGGACTAAAAACAAAACCTGTCAAAGGGCAAGGGAGCTCTTAAGACTCAATAGCCATCCAAAATCACCGGGAGAGATGACCCCTTAGCCTTTGTCAAGGCAGAATTCTAGGAGAAGGAAAACTCTGATATAACACCTGCAACCCTGATGGTATCCAATGATGTTGACTTGTTCTTCTTTTTGGTAAATATCATCTTGGTTAAGAGAGTGGGACTGGCTTTGTGCAGTGCCTTTGCTCACTATAAAAGCTTCACAGCACAGGCATTGCTTTGTATCTGGAGATCTCTCTGCACTTGTC
>OZ024745.1:66813198-66818198 GCA_964016885.1 Eledone cirrhosa
CATATATATATATATTACATATATATATATATATGTAATATATATATATATATATATTACATACATATATATATATATATTACATATATATATATATAAATATTACATATATATATATATTACATATATATATATATTACATATATATTACACATATATATTACGTGTGTGTGTGTGTGTGGTTTGTTGTGTGGTGTGTGTGTGTAGCCGATTTTTTTGGTATACATCGAGAGATATTGTGTTCCCGGAGCGTATATTTACGTAATATTATGTAATCTAGAGCGTAGCTTTTCTCGTGCATTGTAGAAACGTTCATAAGAAATAAACACACTGAAAACTTATCTCTTTGTTCTGGTTACATACATATATATATATGGGGGGGGGGGGCTCTCTGTGTTCGTGTGCGTGTGTAGCTATGTGTTTGTCGTTATGTGTGTATGTGCATATCATGTGTATAAGAATTAAATATTATACACTTATACTCATCCTATGCCCAATATAGAATGTCTCGATTCATGATGGGAAACATCAAATGTATAAAACTATGAACGAACCAACTAAATCTAATTTAAATCTAAAGTGATATTAGACATTATAATAGCAATTTTGTGAGAGAATAGAGACAAAGATGCACTCCTGTCATTGGAGCTGTTGATCTTTTCTATCTCAAAGTCACTCTTATCTAGTAATTTTATTGCCGATTTTTTGTATAAATATGTGTTATTACCACTCTCACATTGCGTGTAACCCATTTCCGTCAGTAGTATGCTCTAATTCATCACTAGAAATTATTCAACTACGATTAACTATGACCTGTTAAAAATGGAGATGTTATACATTAAAATAAGGTAGTTGCGCATAAAAAATGACAATCTCACGTACAAATTAAGTTCTGTATAGCAGATTTTATTTAGCTGAGATTCCTAATTAATATAAATTGCTAGAAAATATTAAAAAATAAAGAACTTTAGTAGAAAAATTTCTGTCGTTTCAATTTTATATTCATCGAAAAGTTTCCGCTGACAGGAATAATATAAATATCTGGAATAATGAAGAGGTATTTGCAATAAAAGCTAAAGTAATATTCCAGCCTTCAGATTGACATTTAGAATTAATAACAATTGTTAGAGTTAGAATATTCACAGCATTTTTATGAACATACATTACATCAATCGTATTAACATTCACGTACGACAAAGCAATAGTTTAAATCAACGTGACTTGCTTTCATTTGGCTTGTATATATATTTATAAATTTGTATATATATATATATATATATATATAACTTTGATAACTTTGATAACTTTGATAGGTTTCGTTCGGCAAGTATTGTCTAACTTAATAGCACCACCTGGTGGAGTCTTACAAATCAGGGTTTGGGCACCATGGCCCACTCGATCAGAGAGTTATTGTTTACGGAGGCATATCTGGGTGTAGGAGGCTTATCCGGGATTTCTTGAAGGAATCTTTCCAGAGACTTCTTGAACTTGATTGGGCATGTTACTGTTTTGATGTGTTTTGGTGTAATGTTAAAGAGAGCAGGGCCAATTGAGGTGAAATAATTGTGCCGTATTGTTGTTATGAGATGCGAGTGATATTTTTGTCGTGGGCGGATAGTATGGGGCCCAAACATTAAGTGTACATTAAAGGTGATGCCAAGATCATTTGGGCAAAGCTGATG
Source organism: Eledone cirrhosa (assembly GCA_964016885.1). Lineage (NCBI taxonomy): Eukaryota > Metazoa > Mollusca > Cephalopoda > Octopoda > Eledonidae > Eledone > Eledone cirrhosa. The sequence goes on from OZ024745.1 coordinate 66,814,881, forward strand.
GAATATTTTCCACATCATGCAGATAATGTAGTGCTCACGGCGACGTTGGAGAGAATAAAGGTTGAGCTTTTCTAATCGACTCCAATAGTCAACGCCTGTCATGCCATCTAGCTTTTTTGTATTCGATCTTTGGGGTGCTTCAACTTTCATGATACTTTGTTTCGTGTGGGGAGACCACAGTGGACAACAGTATTCAAGGTGGGGTCGGGCAAAAGTAGAGAAGAGAAGGATAACAGTGTGGATATCTCTCGACTGGAAAGTTCTGAGAATCCACGAACACATTCTGCGGGCCATGTCAACTTTGCTATTTATATGAGTGGCCCAGCTTATGTTGTTTTCCACAATTACTCCCATGTTATTGGATGCCACTAGAGTTTCACCCGAAGGAAGAGAGTACGGTAGTTTCAGGGCATCCTTTTTTCTAAAGTGGATTAATTCAAACTTATCCTCATTCAACAGCATATTATTCTTTTCTGCCCATTGGATAACAGCCAGTAGGTCTGACTGAAGGCAAGTCCGGCCACCCACCTCATTGATGACCCTTTGGAGTTTGGAATCATCTGCGAAGATTCTTATGTTGCTGTGCTTGATAATGTCAGTAATGTCATTAATGTAGATGATGAAAAGAAGTGGGCCCAACACAGTGCCTGACTTTGGCAGGACTTCATTTTACTTCTTCGACTACAACATGTTTGGTTCTGTCTGTCAGCAAACGTTTGATCCACTGTAGTAACTTTCCAGAGACACTAATATTGGATAGTTTTTTCAGTAGAATTTTAGGATCAACTCTGTCAAAGGCCTTACTGAAATCAAGGTAGATGACATCAGTGTTAGAGCACTCTCCCAAGGCTCTAAAAACATCGTCAAAGTGACGCAGGAGCTGCGTTAGGCAGTCCCTTCCATTCCGAAACCCATGTTGGTTGGAGTTCAGCAGGCCGTTTCTTTTAAGAAAGTGGGTTATTCGTGATCTCACCACTCTCTCAAATACCTTGATAATATGAGAGGTGAGTGAGCTCGCGCGGTAGTTCACTGCAAGGGACTTATTTCCCTTTTTGAAGACTGGGACAACTGACTGGGACAGAAGGTTTTCAGGAATATAGCCAGTATCCAGTGAGTTCCTCTACAAATTAGCAAGATGGGATGCAAGTTGGTGTCAAGACACCCTCAGGACACAAGCAGGGAACCTGTCGGGGCCTACTGCTGAATTGTGTTTAATTTCGTTTATTACCGCTAAGACATCAGGGGCGCCAAACGTTATGTCCGATATATATATATATATGTATAAATATATATATTGTGTTCGGAAAAGATTGTTTTGGTAAAAACAGGAGTAAGCAGGAGAAAGCTCTCAACAATCATTGTTTTAGTTACGGTGGAGAATTTTATTAAACTAATAAAATAAGGTGCTGAGGTTATATATATAATTATTTCTACGGTTCTCCATGCAATCGAGATGTCCTTCATGCATTTGCTGTTGATTATGAGAACGGTTTCCTCAGATGAAAATCGATATATTTGATATGTCGCTGGCAGGAAAACACACATCCTAGTGCCTGTGCGCCCAGCATACATATGAGTTCCTTGAAGGGTTTTCTAGCCGTCGCGTTTGTTAGAAAAAGCTATCAACGAAAAAAGACGATAAGAACGAAGAACTGTGTGCAACTAAACCCAGTAGACAGTTGAAGCAACACAAGGAGCTCTGAGAGGGGTGGGGTATATATTTAGTTGACGACCACCTATAGACAACGACAACTACAACAACAACAACAACGTCAACTACAACAACAACAACAACGACAACTACAACAACAACAACAATGGTAACGGCAACAAGCATCAACACCGCCCATCACCCACCCCGTTCATCGCAGTAGTGGTGGTATCATCTATGTCTGTATTAAGCCATTGGTAACACCAATGACAACAACACCAGCGATGACCCCACCACGACGACGGCGGCAACCGGAAAAAAGCCACGCTTCCATGAAAATTAAACTAACCACAATAGTAGTCCGTTGAAACAAGGAAGTGAAAATGGGATAGAAACATAGATGGGTATTTATATATATAAAAACATTCCCAATTAATACAATCCTCCTCTATCATTGTAAGGCACAAGGCCAGCAATGATCATAGCATTCAGTCCCAACTACAGTGGCAACAATACGTTCAAAAGAGCTGTTACGCCATGGAAGAGAGTTACGGGAAGCGAAAGTAGGAACAGGAACAAATAGAAGAAACAAGAACACATATAGAGAACACAATAATAAAAGACCGGGACAAAATACATAAAAAAACAACAGTAGGTATATAAACAGAGCAATAGGAAACAAAAGACAATAAACAAGTACACATAGAGACTCCAGGTGTGCAAACAAGACATCCAAGGTTTGCCTGACGCTCCGGTTGCCTCCTTGCCATCCCCGGCTTTCACGGACAAGTTTGCAAAAGTGTTTAACTAGCACCACTACGTTGCTAGTCTGTACAGTTTGAGGAAGGTTCCAGAAGATCTTTGGAGGCAGGTGCTGAAGAGGTTACTCCTTTTATTGATAACTTGAGCTCCTCTCTCGATTATTTCCATAATCTCGGTGGCACACAAATCGCACGAGTCATGTCCAACCTCTCTGTAGGGTTGAGCCGATGCTACCTTGGACCATGACATGGTGAATTCTACGTTATCTTGTTTGAGACGCGACACTAGTTCCGAGAGGGCGGTGCTGGTTTCTTATCAGCCCTCCTAAAGGTGTTCCAGTGATTGTACCAGCGTTTGTTAAACCTTTTAGCCGTGGCTCCGATATAGGTGAAGGTATGGTTGTTGGTATTCACCCTACATTCATATACTAAGCCACTACCAAGGCACCTACCCTCTAGGGGGCAGCTACCGGGGTTTCTACAATTACAGCCCACAGGGGTGTCGCCGCTTGTATTACCGGAATGCGTTGTATGATTCCCCGGTCTTTCACGGTCCAAGAATTTACCAACAGAGGAAGAGGTATTTGCGTGGTCCGTCTCCTCACGGTTGCCGTCTCCCCTGGAGTTGCGGACGCTCTTTATTCTACTGCCGTTCAAGGCTTCTATATTTTGTGCTAGGTTTCTAGTTGTGGAGTAGGACAATTTAAACGGGTGCCTGTTGAAGATGGCGTGGTACCGGTTTTGCTTATGGAAGTGCTTATCGAAAGCCCTGAAGAAAGAGGCCGCTATGTTGTTGCGTAAACCGGCGCAGAAGGAAGGGGTTAAACCAAATGACATTACGGGAACGGGTTCGCTTCTTGTTGTAGTCACCAGTCCCTGCACCCGTTCCGTCATAGTACGTGTTAT
>OZ024745.1:66823198-66830698 GCA_964016885.1 Eledone cirrhosa
GAGTTATCCCAGTTTACTGTTTGCCTTCTCCTAGAAGAATGCCCTGACAAAGGCTAGGGGTCCTTCACTCCCAGTGGTTTAACCGCGTGGTACATGTCTATATACATATTTACACACTTTCGGATGGCCGTTGACTCTTAGGAGTTCTTCCGCCTATGTCGGGTCACTCTTGAGTGCTTCTGGTAACATGTAACCTAATACAAGCTGTCGCATGGTTGGTTCGTCGGTGACTAAACCGGCAAACCCAACACATTTACTTGGTGAGGAGCGTGATTTTGGACACCCTGCAGGACAAAAAACAAAACCTCACAAAGCGCGGATCTATCTATATATATATATACTGGTAGCACATACATGTTAAGTGTATGTCACTTTGATGACACTATATATATATATATATATATATATATATATATATATATATATATATATATATATATATATATAAGGTGATCGGCGTATGTATGTGTATCCGTGTGTGTTTGTATGTTTGCGTGTGTACATGCGTGTTTAGGTGTGTGTACACGAACGATAAAAATAGAAATTATCCTTCGATAATGAATTTAATTTGGTAGAATATTAACATAAACATTTCATATTTGATACATTTACATCGCTCAAACTCCTAATATTAATTTCTTCATTGTTAGATAAAGATATTTCCTGAGGCTGACTTTAACTTTTTATCATTATAATTAATCGTATAATTTTAGATTGATAATTCATACTTTTAAAAGTAATTATTTAATGTCATCACTACAGATTTAGCATGCAAAAATATGTAGTAGCCTGATAAAACATCGATGTTAATCTCAATTATTATAGTTTTATCAGTCAAAACATTTCTGCTGAATATCAATTTCTACTTAATATAGGTCCTTAAAAATATTCTATTCTATAGCTCCAGGCTTTAGTATCAAAGTTGCCTATTCTTTGAGATTTCAGAGATAACATTTTAAAACGAGCACAATTTCTGAATATAGCTTAGCATGGAATTCAATAAATCATTATGTAAGTAAATCAGAAACGTTTTAGTTTGAATTTTGCTGTAGGATCAAAGTCTTATAAGATTGCTCATTTTGCTGTTGTACATGTAGCCTTATACTTGTTACTTAGTCATAGATCTACCTTGACAGAATAGAATTAAGGCAAGTAAGTTGTAGACGGAGGGGCTAGAAACAACTCTAACAACTTCACTTTAGTCTCTTCCCCATCCTCTTCTGCTCTTTTCCATTTCTTCCTTCTCAGCGAAATATATAATACTAGCAGTGTATCCCGGCGTTGTACGGGTAAGAACATTCGTAATAGCACCTCCAATGAGAAACGTTTATTTGTGAGTGCCTGTTAAAAACTCACGAAAATATACCGACAGGAAACTTGTTTTATTTGGAGAAAATTAAGAAGTTTAAAGTACAGTTTAGATGTCTACGTGCATTGTTCATAGAAATATTATTGAGCCCCTTCTTTTCATACTCCTCTGTTTTGGTCTTTTGGAGTAAATGTGAAAGAGAAAGTGACAGGTAAAGTTGGCAGAAGGTTTCAGTGTCATAGCAGCTACTTACCTCAGTGTCATAGGCTACTTACCTCAAAAGTTCATTCGCACTCTTTCCACTAAGTTACTCTCTATCCCTCTCGGTGCAGTCCCTTGCGAATTTCTCGCGTAGGCCTTGTGTAGATTTTCACCCAATCACATGTCCGCTTAGTACGGCCTTTGGAGGAAGAAGTGTCCAGCAGAACGTTGTTCGGTATTATTACGAACACGTGTAGCAGAGAATCCTGCGTGAACTAACAGCTCAGGAGGAAACTTCTTACCTCGAACGTTCATTCGCCATCGTTCTTGACAACGCTCCGTTTACTAAGTATTTGTTCGTCTACAGTTAGATGAATGGCGCACAAAGGGTTAATGTTTATTGGCAAGAAGTTTTTTCAATAATAAAAGACGGGTTAAAACGACCTACATTGTATCTGTATATATATATATATATATATATATATATTCAAGTGGGAGCTTAGTAAAATAGAAGCTTTGGCTGTGGCTAAGCATAGTCGACCTACAAAAGGAATGAGTTAGCAAAGCACTCAATAAGGGTAGGTCCTATGAGTAATAACATACGTTTAAATAGCTTGACAAATTGAACATTGCGGTAGGCAAAACCCAACCACAACATACCAATGTAACGAAAGAACTAACAGGTTAATAAATAAATATATATATATATATATATATATATATATATATATATATATACAGATACATATATATATATGTGTGTGTGTGTGTGTATGTGTGTGTGTTTGTATGTATGTATGTATGTACATGTATCCCAGTACAACCTGTCTCATGGTCGGGTCGTTGGCGACTAAACTGGCAACCCCAGCAAGGTTTCTTGATGAGGAGGGTGACTTTAGACATCCTGCAGGACTAAAAACAAAACCTGTCAAAGGGCAAAGGGGCTCTTAAGAGTCAATGGCCATCCAAAATCACCGGGAGAGATGACCCCTTAGCCTTTGTCAAGGCAGAATTCTAGGAGAAGGAAAACTCTGATATAACACCTGCAACCCTGATGGTATCCAATGATGTTGACTCGTTCTTCTTTTTGGTAAATATCATCTCGGTTAAGAGAGTGGGACTGGCTTTGTACAGTGCCTTTGCTCACTATAAAAGCTTCACGGCACAGGCATTGCTTTATATCTGGAGATCTCTCTCTGCACTTGTCGTCACATGGTACCATGGGCCCAGCGCTATGTGTCAATAATTGTCACAAGTGTAGTGTTTGTACCAGAGTTCTCAAGTCGCTGGCTGGACTAAAATGTCACACTCGTTCAGCGCATCGGTAGGGGTTCTCTTACATGGATATAAAGTAGTCGCCGTACTCGAAAAAGAGTTGGCAGCCACCATGTATGTATGTATGTATGTATGTATGTATATATATATGTGTGTGTGTGTGTGTTTGTGTATGTCTATACGTATATTTTTATGTTTATTTATATATATGTATAAGTGTATATATATATATGTGTATATGTGTTTGTATATATATATATATATATATATGTATATATATATGTATATATATATGTATATGTGTATATATATGTGTGTGTATGTATATATGTGTATATATAAGTATATATGTATATATATGTGTGTGTGTGTGTATATATATAAGTATATATGTATATATATGTGTGTGTATGTATATATGTGTATATATAAGTATACATATATATATATATGTGTGTGTGTGTGTGTGTGTGTGTGTGTGTGTGTGTGTGTGTGTGTGTGTGTGTGTGTGTGTGTGTGTGTGTGTGTGTGTGAATGTAGCGAAGATAATACGTCAGAATGTCGTTATGCAGAGAGCCAGACATACAGACAGATATTATAAGGGCTCGAGGTTAACTTTGCCTTTCATCCTTACGGGGTCGATAAATTAAAGTACCAGTAATACACTGGAAAATTGCTGGCCTTGTGCCTAACGTAGAAACAATTATAAGGGCTCGATTGAGATTGATAACCGGCGCCTAACACTCCTTTTACAACAGAAAATTTTAAATTAAAGGTTGCAGTTAGTATCTTTAGACCGCTAGAATATATGAATGCAAGTTTGAAGTCAATCGGAGTAGAAATGTGGATTTGTATAGACTTTGCACAATTGAGGACACACACACACACACACACACAGACAACAACTGTTTTATATATATGTATATATGTATAGATAAATACCGTACTATATACATTTACGTGTGTGCGTGTGTCTGTGCAACGCATGTATATATATATATATATATATATATATACATAAGTGAACGTGACCGAACGTTCACTTATAAATAATTTCTAAATAATGAAAATATAAACATACCGCCGTCTAGCGTGTTCCAGCAGAAACAGTGGAGGACAAATGTCTATGCACATTTCAGGCTCTGACCATCATCAGGAGAGTACGTCTATATATGTATGCATATATGTATATATATATAATTGTTTCTACTTTTGGCACAAGGGCAACAATTACCCAGTGCATTACTGGTACTTTATTTTATCGACCCCGTAAGGAGGAAAGGCAAAGTTAACCTCGGTGGGATTTGAACTCAGCATGACAAGGACCGTAACTCTATATGTCAAAGCATGGCGTCCAACCCTCTACCGATACTGCCAATCCACCGCCCTTTGTATATATATAATGCTTTCTTATATAGGCACAAGGCCAGTAATTTGGGGGAGGGGAAAGTCGATTAAATCGACCCCAGTGCGTGACTGGTACTTTATTTTATCGACCCCATAAGGATGAAAGGCAAAGTTAACCTCGGCGGGATTTGAGCTCAGATCATAAAGAGCCGTAACTCTATGCTGCAAAGCATGGCGTCCGACCCTCTACCGATACTACCAATCCACCGCCCTTTGTATATATATAATGCTCACACATATGCACTCACATTGAGTGTATGCACACGTCAGTGTGTCTGCCAGAGACAATACGGTAGGGGAGTATTCCTCATCAAAGATGTAAACAAAATTGCAACGTGAATGTAATGAGTGGGGTGATAACTACAATGAGCCGAACATTTTCTATTCAATATCTAGAAGGAAACTCCATGTAGTGTGTTCAGATCATTCAGATCATGAGAAACATTCAATAGAGTGAATTCGTATAAGCATGAGCAGGTCCAACACTATTCGGAAATGTTGTCACACAGACGATAATAGCCTGCGCATTGGTGTTTCCTTGAGGCTCGGCCTCCGGATCTCCGAGCCACACCAATGTCGCTGCGGTTCCACCGTGGACCCTTTCGGCCTCCACCCGCTTCCTGTCGCCACAGTGCCGGCCGCCTTCCACGCCATGCTGCCCTCAACATGGTCATAAAGCATGGCTTGGACACTGTAGGCTTCCCTTCCCAGCTCGAGCCGGTGGGGCTGGACCGAGGGGACGGCAAAAGGCGGTGGTAAACCTCTCGTCTGGGATGCCACCTGCACTGACGCTTTCTGCAGCCGCAACCTGGTGCAGTCTGCGATTTACTCGGGTTCTGCTGCACGTCGGGCTGAGGAGGCTAAACTCCTCAAATATCGGTCGCTCTCCGACAGGTTTGTGATTCTACCCCTGGCAGTGGAGACTTCTGGTGTCCTTGGCCCTAGGCTACCTCCCTACTCAACACCATAGGCGCTGGGCTGGCCAACCGCAGGTGTGAGCCCCGTGAGTTGGAGTGGCTTTTCCAGCGCGTCTCCCTTGCTGTCCTCCGGGGAAACGCCTCCTTCATTCTGACTGCCGGGGCTGTGGCGGAGCCCCATCGCGTATCATTCCATATTTAGTTGTGGTCTGTGTGTGTGTGTTTGTATATATTAATTTTGTTTTCATTCAGCATCATGTCATTCTTCATTGCTTTTCTCTACTAATGAATTATATTTGGAAAAATAAAACATTGAGAGTAGATCCTGTTTTTAATTTGATGAAATGATGAAAGATATTAACATTTTTATCTCTCTTCATCTATGAAGAATATTCACCTCGTATGTTTCAAGGAAGTCTTTCTCTCTCTCTCTCTCTCTCTCTCTCTCTCTCTCTCTCTCTCTCTCTCTCTCTCTCTCTCTCTCTCTCTCTCTCTCTCTCTCTATCTATCTATCTCTCCGTATATATATATATATATATATATATATATAGTGAAAAATTGAACGGGAACAAAACAGAGAGGCAGTACGAACAAAGGTTTATTAATTTCACGCTCTTTGGTGGATATATATATATATATATATATGCATACATACTTATATACTTATATACATACATACAAATATGACTATTTCTAAATGAGATAATCAAAAACACATTAAAAAGTATAACAATTGACTACTATAAGTAATAGCATAGGTAAAATAACCAGAGACGGGGATAAGTGGCCATATATGAATATTTTAAATGTATATATGCTATGCATCTATGTATGTATAGTTTTAACAAGGGGAATGCGATAACCAGTGGATTGAAAAATTAAGACCTTTTGCAAACAACTTGTTTTCATTATAAAAATTATATAACGATATAAACACTTCATTTTTGAAATAAAGTATATTCTTCAACCTCGATATTTTGCAGAATAACTGTTGGATTTGGAAATCATTTTGTGTTGTATTCTTTCGTATTCCTGTTTTCTGTACAGCTGCAAGCTACTTTAAGAAATCATGTAATATTTTTCTTTACAGTGGTAGTTATTCTTTATATACAATCTCGCTGAATCTGGTTTTCTGACATCTTTAAGCACCTCTGTTATTTCTGTTTAAATATTTACAGGAATACGATTTATCAAACTCGGCTTCTCTATATATTAATTCAAAAATGTTTACCATTTCCTCATGTACCCTCCAGAAAAGTTCGATTGTATTTTGAGCAGGTTATATACACTCGCACACATATCTACAAATATATACAACAGTGCCTTAACCTGACGATGCACTTAAAATATCATATTTTCTTTCAGAACAAAACACTTATTTACACTCAGATTTCAATATTAACACAATATAAAAACAGAGATATATATACCTAGACGTTAAAATGTGTGTGAAATATGTATTTTGGAAATTTATGTGTGGATATACATTTCTAGTGGGGACCGGCTAGTCGATTTAATTGATTTTATGTATATTACTGCTTTTTGTTGTCCCTGGTGGATAAAATGTAAGGTTAAATCTTACAGCAATTGAAACAATCCATTAAGTTAATGTAACTATAAACTGAAAAAAATATTTTACCCGGTGTACAACTGATTTTGCTGCCTACCATCCTGATTCAAGCGAAATATTGAATAAATTGCTGCGATTCAGCGGGAGACAGAGCATTATAGGAATTGAAAATAGAAGGCTAGAATAAACAAAAGAAGGCGGATACGTGGAATAACACAGTAGAAATATTGCGATGAGCAGATATCGTTAAAGTAACGATTAAATTCAGGAGTCATACGGTATTGTCAGGAATAAAAAGGAGAAAAAAAAGTAAGTAAAATGATGATGTAAAAATGAACGGTAATTGTTTCTAAATTTGGCACAAGGCAGTGAAAAGAAAAATAAAGTTGATTAAATCGACCCTAGTGCGTTACTACTACTTTAATTTATCGACTCTGTAAGGATGAAAGAGGAAACTAAACTCGGTGGGTATGACCTCAGAACGAGAAGGGACATGCCGCAAAAAGCATGCTATCCGACGCTCTACTAATAGTGTCAATCCAATGCGAATTGAAAGTGAAAATAAATATAAATCCTATTTGAAATAATAAAATTACTCAAAGTGAGACAGGGCGGACACATTTATATTGATGATGAAATTTATCATTAATATAGAATTAACATAAATCTACAAAAGCTAATAGCAAGCATGAGAAATTCCAAACTATGTTGACATCTACAAGTGATAACCTATATTATATTGTTATATACAGCTTACCTTACTTCATTATGGATAAACTTTGCCTTTCATCCTTACGGGGGTCGATAAAATAAAGTACCAG
>OZ024745.1:66835698-66843198 GCA_964016885.1 Eledone cirrhosa
TTGTCATCATAAAACTCGTAAGACTTTCCAGGCAATGTACCAGCTCCCCCAAAATACGGACAAATAACACCTTGAATATATGTAAATTTGCCCAATTGAAGTAAAAATGATAGGTATTTATATGTATAACCTCATTCAGAGTTTTTATCCTACGAATTGATTAAGATAGTTCACTATTTAATTAGACATCAATTAAGATATTTAGGAACTTAAAAAATCGTTGGACGAGAGAGAAGATATTCCCTTTAAGTTTAAAAAAAATGTCTGCATTGTAAAATAATTATCTTCTTTCGTTTACATTGTCCGTAAATTATATTAGCTTGCAAAAAAATATATATAAAATATAGATTAATAAATAATAATAGTTTAATAGTACATAGACTATCATTAAACTTAAACTATATATATTAGAATAATTAACTATTGAAGTAAATATAAATATAACCCTTCATTAAGTGAAATAAATTTTATGGGGGATAAATATAACCACATGTAGATTTTAAAAAATAAATGAAAATATATATAAAAAATAACCAAGTTTTACATAAAGTAGAATTTTGAATTAATTTAGATGATAAATGAACAAAATATATTATATATTGATGTTGATATATGCATTTTTAATACATTTTAATACATATTTAATAGATATTTAATAAACATTAACGATAAAATGTTTAATGTTGCATTATAATGCTAATTAGAATATCTTACCTTATAATAAAACATTAATGAGTTAAATTAAATTAAATTAATTTAAGCATATAAATTTGTAATGAACTTAAATATTCGATTGCCGTAGAAATTAATCTATGCCTAATAATCTAGATATATTATAAACTTATAATTATCTAAAGCGTAATCCAATATAAGCGGCATTCAATGATAAATAATATGAATAATATTTGAATTTTTTGTCTAGGATTTGAATACAACGGGTTTTTTTTATTCTTTCCTTTTCTTTATCCTTTCCTTTCCCTTTTCTTCTTTTCTTTATTTCCCTTCTTTTCTCTCCGCACCTTCCCTTTGAACTCCCCTTCGTTGCTTTACGTCTTCTTCTTCTCTAAGTTTATCATAATATTTGTGGTATATAAATGTTGAGTGTTGGGGAAATAACTTACTGCCATAACAGGAATTGAATATTCAAGTACCTTAGCGGTATGTCGTATAACCAATCTCTTATATATTTTATCTGATGAAAACGTACTGAAACACCATTGTATGTTTGAAATATGTATAATAAAATATATATAGTGTGGTTATGATAATTTTTCTCATTTATTAATATTTTGAATAATATTATAGATATTCCAAATAAATATCTGTCGAGTGCTTCTAATCTATTGTAAAATTGAATTCGTTGAATAATCAACGAACCATATAAACTTTTGGTCATATATATATATATAGTTGAAAATGAACAAACAAACACAGGATGCATTTGTACACAATTATATTATTATATTAGGTTCACGCACGCTTGGTGGAAGTGTGTTTGTGTGTGTGTTTGTATATATATATATATATATATATACAAACACACATATATGTATGTTGTGGGGGAAAGTGAGGGAGAAAGAAAGAGATGTATAGATAGATATATAAATGTATAATACATACAGACAAACACATACAGACAAACACATGCATACATACATACGTACATACATACATACATACATACATACATACATACATACATACATACATACATACATACATACATACATACATACATACATACATACATACATACATATGGAACGATATGTTTCAAGAGATACACAGCCTTAATGTGAGTGACAGACCATACAACACCAGAATCAGTAAAGAACCCACTAAATTGGAATTGGAAGCGGTGAACGAAATAGCTGGCAATTATCTGAAGGCTATACGATCTAAAGGTGTAGAAACGACATTTGAAACGCTTAATGTTTTGTTATATGTTTCAGCTGTCACATTGCTATCATATAACACACATCTAAAACCACGCAATCAAGATACAAACAGAAAGCCTGAACCAGCATGGATGCGAAATTTAAAAACCAAACTTTTGTCCCTGAGACGAAGTATCTCACACATCGCAGTCGTTATGAAATGCAACATAGAGAGCAACTTCACACGACACCAGGAAGACCTAAAGAAAAAGTTAGAGAGACGATTTGGAGATACAAAATTTAAAACTTTGAACTCCAAATTACACCAGTTGAAACAACAACTCACAGCTACAACAGAAAGACTAAAATATAAGTCAACAGCACATAAACGACAAGTGCTAAATAGATTGTTTGCCAGAGATCCTAAATCAGTTTATCGCAGCTTCGGTGGCAAAAGCTCAATCCCTGTAAACGACACCCCTTCAAAAGAACAGGTTGAGAGCTACTGGAGATCTGTATGGGAAACGGATGACGAATTCAACAGACAAGCTAATTGGCTAAAAGAACTGGAACAGGACTACTGCCAACATGTCCAGACAAAACAATATGACATAAATGGGTCAATACTGGAAACAGCTCTACAGAAAATGTCGAATAGGAAATCGCCAGGCCCAGACCTCATTACAGGATACTGGTTGAAGAATTTCACTTTCTATCGGCAAGATCTCATACGGCTCTTTACAGAAACCATTAAAGGCACACAAGAACTGCCCAGATGGTTATCAACTGCCACTACTCTCCTCATTCCCCAAAATAGCCAAACCACCCTTGCTAAAAATTACCGCCCAATTGCCTGCCAAAACATCATGTATAAATTATATACTGGGTGCCTTAACCTGTTCTTACAGGATCACTGGTGGAAAGAGGGAGGTGGGTGGTTGCATAGATCATCTACTAACTAACAAAATGATTCAGGAAAAAACAACAAAGAAGAATCGCAGAAACATGACTGTGGTGTGGCTGGACTATCAAAAAGCATTTGATAGTGTACCTCATGGGTGGATTATTAAGGCTTTACAGTTAGCTAAAGTCCCACAACCATTGGTAGCTGCTGTTGAACGCCTGACCAAGAACTGGTACACCAATTTGATCCTTAGAGGGAGGAGCAGGTTAAGACTGATAAGATACATTGCCAGAAGGGCATCTTTCAGGGTGATAGCTTGTCAGTGCTACTCTTCGTTCTCTCACTGAATCCACTATCTTACCTACTCAGGAAACAAGGTGGACAAAGAAGTGGGCCCAGAAGTATCTCCCATCTTTTCTTTGTTGATGACCTGAAGTTGTATGGGCCAAATATCAATGACATCAAGAAACAATTGGACCTCATTACACAATTTTCAACCGACATCAACATGAAATTTGGTGAGTCCAAGTGTGCATATTTGGCAGTAAAACGTGGAAGAGCTGTGCCCTCCTCTAGAAATCTCGAGATGAACGGCATGACAATACAACCTCTGCAGTCAGGTGACAACTACAGATATCTTGGACAGGATGAGAATGTCAGATATGATGGACCCATAAATAAGGAGAGAACCAGAACTGAATACCTCAGAAGAGTAAAGAAAATATGGTCATCAGAACTGTCAGCATACAACAAATACATTGCCCACAATACTTATGCTGTGCCAATTCTAACGCCAACATTTGGCCTGCTGAACTGGTCATTGCAAGAACTAAGTGAGATGGATGTTAGAACTCGAAAACTTCTCAGTGTTACTGGGAACTTTAACATCAATGGTGATGTGGTTAGGCTATACTTCTCACGCAAGGTAGGTGACCGGGGTCTAAAATCAATATTAACAACATATGAGACCCGGATAGTAACACTGAAGCAACACCTTCAACAGAGGAAAAAGGTTGGCAACCATCTTGCCAGGTTTATGAGCATGAAAAAAAAATATCATTAGAATAGCGACTGATCTGGAGGAGAGATATGGAATAAAGCCTGATATAAATCTCTCACCCACAGAAATCGGAAGATCCTATTCAATGTTCAAACAAGATAAAACAATTGACCAATTTACAGAAAAAGTTGTGCATGGATACTTGAGGCGTAAAACACAGACCATAAAGGGGATAAACCACTCAAAAAGCCTGGCATGGAGTTCCGACAAGTTTATGACATCACACCTTGAGGGATATCTCTATTCAATACAGGAACAAGAACTCCCTACCAAATATCTGCTGCACAAAAGAGGAGGGCCAGCAGCTGACAATAAATGTAGGCTATGTAAAATAAAGATCGAGGATGTAAGCCACATTGTTGCCAGCTGCGAAAGAATGTCATCTCGCTACTATCTCCCCATGAGACACGATGGGATAGCTAGAACCATCTGGAACGCACTTCGGAAAACAAAATTAACAACAAACGAGGAAGAATATATTGAGACAGATGGCACTAAGGAATACTGGTGGAACCTGAAAATAAAAACTGCCACCAAATTAAAGCACAACCGGCCTGATATTGTTGTTTGGGACCATACATTGAAAACGTGTTCTGTTGTGGAGATCAGCTGCCCACTTGATGTAAACGTTGTCAGAAAAATACAGGAGAAGGAGGACATCTACGGACCATTGATGAGGAGTTTACAAATCCAGTATCCAAGATACACCTTTAGCTTCATACCCATCATTATTGGAGCTACGGGTTATATACCAACCCGCTTGGACCAAAGTATGACTGAACTTGGATTTGCGGACAAAAAGCGCAGCTCCCTAATTCATAGTCTACAAATGACTGCGATAGCTGGCACCTTCAAAATTTGCAAAACATTCTAGCGATTCAAAGGATGACAATTTTTTTTCTTTTACAACCTTGCCACCAGGAAGGTGGCCGGTCAAAAAAAATATACTCGAAATTAAGAGAAAGAGATAACATACATACATACATACATGATGGTTGTCCCCTCGTTATCGAGTATGCCCATTGCACTATATACCATTATTAATAAATATTAATTCTATCGTGCAATGCCTGTGCGTGAAGATATTTTTTTAAAGTGAGGAAAGACTGTGCACTGAACCAATACCACTCTCTGAGCGACAGTAGCTATAACCCGAAAAGAAGAAAAGATCAACATCATCGGTTACTACTGAGCCGCAGGTTTTATATCGGAGTTATCCCAGTTTCCTCAGTTGCCTTCTCCCAGAAGAATGTCCTGACAAAGGCTAGGGGTCCTTCACTCACTGTTGTTTAACCGCGTGGTACATGTGTATATACATAATTACACACTTTAGGATGGCGGTTGACTCTTAGGAGTTCTTCCGCCCTTTGCTTTTTGTCCTGCAGGGTGTCCAAAATCACCCTCCTCACCAAGTAACTTGTGGGGTTGCCGGTTTAGTCGCCAAGTAAACAGAGAGAGAGAGAGAAAGAGAGAGAGAGAATGAGAATGAGAGAGAGAGAGAGAGAGAGAGAGAGAGAGAGAGAGAGAGAGAGAGAGAGAGAGAGATTCATATATATACTTAAATGCATACACACATACATACATGAATACATATATACATATTTATGCGTGGGTGTGAACGTATGTGTGTCGATTTCATTTTATACAAACAAGCAAACTTACTACCTTACAATCTCTATGTCTATATCTCGTTCTATTACGCCCCCACTCACACACGCACTGACATTTACATTCACATATTCTCAGACACATAACTTCCTTAATAAATCTGTACAAAATTTAAAATACATGCATGCCATTTCTCTATCAATAATGTGTCTCATATTAAGAATGTGGAGTAATAGGTTACATTATATATTGATTTTGAAATGAGCACAAGGCCATACATTTGTCGGGAAGGTTAGAGTCGATTACATCGATCCTGTAGTGACGAAAACAAAACAAATCAGGACGTAACTAAATACTGTAGTACTACTTCTTCTGATAAACCACCTTTTTCATGGGATGTACCATACATTACGAGGCGGCAAATTGACAATGTCGGATAGAATGATTTTCTATAGTCATTCAGGTTCTCCGCGTTCTGTTTACAAAACCTGCCGAGATCAACTTTGCCTGTTATTTTTTCGCTATCCCTCTCCCAATTTCTCTCTGTCCCAATCTCTTTCCCCTTTCTCTCTCCCTCTCTCTCGCCCTCTCTCTCTCTCTCTCCCTCTCTCTCTCTTTCTCTGATCGAAATTGCTGTGTTAACAACGAGAGAGTGGATGAGCTCGACCAGGTTTAACATGACCAAGTCACTACAGGGTCTTATGTTTCCATTAGAAGTTACGACCGTATCATCAACCGTGCCTACCACATGAGTTTAATATATGCGCTTACCAAAGTCATTATATGTCGCATACATAACACCGACATAATAGAAACGTATAGAATATGTTACTGCATTTACCCGAAGAGTTTGAATTAGAATGAAATAAAGTGATTATGTTTCACGTAGCAGGATTTAAAGCATAGAATATTAATAAGTCCTAATTCTAAATTGCAAAAATACTATGCACTTAACACGGTCTCTTGTTTTGAGCTGAAACATGTGTGAGTTGTTCATAATTCACACACGCAAAAAAAAAAACTGTAAGTACATATATATGCCTCATCATCATCATCATCGATTTTACGTTTTTCGACGCTTGCATGAATTGGACGGATCTTTTTTCAGCACAACATCTCTCCATTCACTGCGTTCCTTCGCCATGGCCTCTGTGAGTTTCAGTGATTTGAGATCAGCTCTTACCACTTTCACCTAGATCTTCCATGGTCTAACTCTACGAAGGTTTCCCTCCCCAGGAATTTCCTAGCACTTCACGACTCAGTGATCATTATCCATGCGCATCACATGTACGTAGCACCGTAGTCTTGCACACCATTTCTGATTCCTCTTAAGGCCAGTTCCCTCTCAATTCAACGAAGTTATGCCTTTCTATCACATTTAATTGACAGTTATAGTTTGGTCCTCAGTATTATGTGGCTAACTGACCACACTCTTTTCCCCTATCTAAACTATAATAAAGTAAGGAGTGCGGGACTGCGTACGGTTTATTTCTTTTAATCCAGTTAGTAAAATAAGTTGGATTACTTTGAATAAATAATGAATGAATATTACATAATTTATCTACTAAATTTTGTAGCTGTTGATTAAATATATTTTATTGCTTATTTAAAGATTCACTTCTTTAAAATTTTCAAATGTCAACACTTCCGGTTCGCGATCGCTTAAATAAACGTTCATATATTTCCGTCACTAATTCTCTCCTAATGCAATTTATGTATAATATCGTCTTTTTTTAATGTATCATGGATTACGTTACTGATTACATAAGAGAGTGTAACACAGTCTTCGTTCAAATTCTGTGTATATTGTCAATTACGATTTTATTTGATGTATCATAACTACATGTATATATACTTGCGTATAATATCAGTATGGACACTACACATGCTAGTTCTCCTAATGCACCGCTTGCATTTTGAACTCGAAGATGTATTTCTGCATCATCTAAACTCCCGTCATTTGACAGAGTACTACCCATAGATAAGAAGAATTATCCACCAGCGCAAACCTAGTCCCATTCATATATATAATTGACACAACATAAAGTTGC
>OZ024745.1:66848198-66888198 GCA_964016885.1 Eledone cirrhosa
TTATTGACGTTACATCAGATTACAAAAGCTGAATTAATGTTCTATTCTCTATACAAAGAAATGCTTGACGTGCTAAAGACTGGTGACTTTATGTCAGATAACAAGAACCAGAATTAATGTTTGAAACAGAACGTTATATGTAATATTATTTATTCATGAACATTGTCGTATTGATGATTCGTAATTGCTTTTATACAACATATTAGCGCTTTGCATGTATTATTTTTCAAACAACGAAATACTTAAATTCCTAGATCATATTATTCTTTTATATAAACTTTCCATTAGAATCACCTCTACTCACATTCGATTTTGTAAATCATAAGAACGTTTGTCTTCATATTCTAAAACAGACTTCTAATTGCATTCTCTTCCTGGGAATTCATTTAGTAATGCTAATAATTTTATCTGAATCTGTGGACTATATCATATTTACTGGAAGACTGTAATATATTTAATGCATTAATCATGTGTTGGAAGTTTGGAATGTTAAAGTATTAATTGATAATATTGTTATCTTATAGTAGTTATTGGAGTGGTAGTATTAATCTTTAGTGATGGATGCATATAAATATAAACATAAATGTTCTCCATGCAGTATATTAAAGGGTTGCATTTCAGGTGTCCCCTTTATGTGTGAGAGGATGAGAAAGAAATCCTCCTACCTTCCTTGTCATTTCATTAAAGAAAGATCTCTCGGACATATCTCGGACATTTAGGATTGTGTAAAAGGCGATATGTAGAACACGAAACCACTGACAATTAGGTGATAGTTCAATAGAGCAACCACTCTTTTATTTTAAGAGTGTAAATACTACACAGAAAATCGAAGGAATATGAATTATTTATTATGTGATATTTTATTAGTAATTAGGTATTCTTCCTGTAACAATAAACCAGATCAAACATTGTCTAAACTAAAAAAAATAGAAAGAATGCAAGAAGTAAGTAATCTAAGGCGAGAAGCCATAACCTTTTCAAAGTCCGTTTGTAATAAATATGAACATAGCAATTAATTCCACGGGGCTATTAACCATTATCATTGGCAAAATGTGGCAGCCATTTGACAGCTTCCAAGATGGAGGAATGATTTTCACGGACAGTATTGCAATGAAGATTTGTAGATTTAATACGGACAATTAGCTAACTCAATTTAAAGTATTATTCTAAAATCATATATTATTTCTCATTATGCTCGCTTCATCCATTAACGAATCGGTTAAAGCTGATATGTGATTTAATATTTCTTACTGTGGCAAAGTCAAAATGTTCGGGTAAGAAACGTTTTGGAATCACACTCCGTTTACAGTTGTTGCTGTTCAATTGAATATCCATTGGATATACCAACGAAAAAATACATTAACACATATAAAGATAAGTAATGTAAATGGTACACATACAAAATATACAAACAATAGCTCAGTTGAGTTTAACTATTATATTTGAAGTCAAGAAATATCTAATGTACCATTCATTGAATACACTGTCTTATTTATTATATTAAATATCATACGCAAACAAACATTCTCCAACCGTGATAGCCAAACATTTCTCCATCGCTATTGACGTTTGAAAATCATGACACTTGTGAAACCGGTAAAGTCATAAATTATTGTAAATAAACCCCCTTAAAAACTCCAATTGTATTTTTAACTTCTTTTTCCTATACTTTTACCGTTGTAGGACATATTAAAAAACTTTACTTTAGAATATATATATATATATATATACATATATATATATATATATATATATATATATGTATATATATATATATGGCAAGTAAGTATTTTTGAAACAGTGAGCAGGTTTGAAATTAGAAAATATATAGCTTTCACCGTATTTTTGACTAAATGAATTTTAGCCTGATAATGGGGTTTAGAACCCTCAGATAAATGGAAAAAGATGAGTATTGACGTACATGGGAGTCGAACCCACATCTTTGGTTATCGAGACCACTGTGTTGGTGTAATGGTAGCACAGTGCTCGCGATAACCAAAGATGTGGGTTCGACTCCCATGTACGTCAATACTCATCTTTTTCCATTTATCTGAGGGTTCTAAACCCCATTATCAGGTTAAAATTCCTTTAGTCAAAAATACGGTGAAAGCTATATATATATATATATATACATATATATCGATAGACTTTCGTCAAATCGGACCGAGGAAACAATGTTTCTGTTGGTCTTTCCATTTGCTAATACTATCTATCGGTGGCAACTCCAGGTAGAAGATATATATATATATATATATATATATTAGTACATATATTACCTTTTGGTCTTTGTATGTATCATTACTGTATATATATATACACACACACACACACACACATATATATAACGAATGAGTTGTGGTAAGGAACCAGATGGACCATAACGCACCAGAGTACTTAATACTTAGGGTAGTAGAGTGGGTAATAGGAGAAAGTATGCCCCGACGGCAGAGCTCAAGCCGTTTCGACGGCGATTTCTGGACTAAATAATTTAGTCCAGAAATACATATATATATATATATACAGAAGTGGTTACACAACAGTTAGTTCACCATACCGAATAACAATTGTTTCACCTTAGCAGATCCTCAGCTCGTAACGGACATGGTCATACGGAACAGGAAGGACAGCCGTACGAACGCGCATGCTCAGAAACGGTCACTTCACTCAGGCAATACTAAATTGCGTGCGAGAGGTTTAAGGGAGATAACTGCGAAAGTCCGAAAGTTTCTAGTTGATAAGAAAATTAGGATGATGATGTAATTCAATCCGGAGCTTTGTAGTTATGTAAGAGTTGTTTCCAGACGTGAGCACAACGTGTGGAGAATTCATACCTTGAGTTTAGGCAATCGCTA
Source organism: Eledone cirrhosa (assembly GCA_964016885.1). NCBI lineage: Eukaryota > Metazoa > Mollusca > Cephalopoda > Octopoda > Eledonidae > Eledone > Eledone cirrhosa. The sequence continues at coordinate 66,851,051 of OZ024745.1, forward strand.
TTGCGTAATCTCTTTAGAATATTTATTCGTTCATCAATACATAGTCCACACGACGGATTGCCCCTTGCGTATGGCTTGGACTTGGTGATGGCTTTCCATTGAATGGAGTAGTTTATACTTGAGTCCTTGAGGTACCATACGTGGCTCGCGAGTCTCGTGGGTGAACTTCTGTCCGGGTACCAAAAGGTCGACTGGTGGTTCAGGAAGCGTTCCTTAAATCGGCCCTCCGCCATACCCACATAGGATTTAACCTCCTGTGGTTGATTTGGCCGGTTGGAAGTGACCACAGCTTCATAAACTACAGCGGGCGTGTTGCATTGCTGTTGAAGGGGACAAGCTTCGGGCTTACGGCAAGAGCACCCTGGAGGGGTGTTGCTCTTGTGGCTGTTGGTGATGTGGGCCTTCATGTTCTTAGCGCAGGAGTATCCTAGTTTTACTTTGTGTCGGTTAAAGATGGAGCGGTATTTATGACCTATGGGAAAGTGTCCATCTAAGAGGGCTAGAAATGTGTTGCCTACATTGGTTTTAACGTTAAGTGAGAACTGAGGAGAGAACCAGTTTCTCTATTGTTACGCTTTGTTTTCTTATTGCTGTTGTTGTTAGTGGGAGAGTAAGTGATAGGTTGCGAGAAGCCGCTGTTAGCTAACGCTGTGTTATAGTAGGGTACCGCTCTGTCAAAGATAGCCTTATTAGAGGAGAGGTTTGAGATTCTAGTACTGATATTATTTACGAAGTTTCTAAAAACAGTGGGATGGTGGCATGAGTCCTTGTGAATGTAATTGAGTTTTTCGTTAAGCTTATGGAAGGGTATGTAGTATTTCCTGAGTGAAGTGACCGTTTCTACGCATGCGCGTTCGTACGGTTGTCCTTCCTGTTCCGTATAACCATGTCCATTACGAGCTGAGGATCCGCTAAGGTGAAACAATTATTCTCGGTATGGTGAACTAAATGTTGTGTAACCACTTCTACCTAACTCGTTCCATGGGCTGAGTGCTCTATCACTACGGATATTACCTTCCAGTGTTCTACCACTATATATATATATATATACAGTAATGATACATACAAAGACCAAAAGGTATTATATGTACTAACATATATTTATATCTGTCATTAATATTTTAATGAATCTAGTTTTGTCTCGGCACGACAAGGTAAGAACCTGTATGGCATACGGAGTAACTCCTACAAAGAGTAAATAAATACTCAATCCAAATCTATGGTGAAACTAGTACATGTAATTATAAAATAATATACAAAAGGATAATATATTAGAAACTAGACGTAACGCCCTAGCAATATTTGAATCATCTATTACATTCAGAGATCACAAAGTATAATTAAATCCGAATTCCAAATAAATGCTGAATAATTTTTCCGTAAATTTGAAATGCGGCTAATCAATAAGACATTAATGAACAAAGTCAATAGTAACGTCAACCAATTAAAAAATTAAAAAATGGTAATAAGTTGGTTCGAATATATTAAAAATAAATACAGATACATGTTAATTAAATTCAACATAGTAGATATTTATATCTCAATAGCCAATGTCAAACTCTATGAAAGATATACCAAACGATACAGAAATGTTGACTATCGATACTTTTCGATAAGGATGTCAAAGTGTATGAATGTAGATAAAGGTAATTTTATAGCTCTTCCCATATTAGCCCCAATATTCAGAAAACCCACCTCGGATTCTAAAGAGAATACGGACACACTAGATTTATAGACATGAGCTGCCAAACACTAGATAAAGTTCGGAAAGGCCTTATTCCAGACGCTTTACAAATTCGGATTTAAAATATCAATCACGATCAAGCTAACTACTGTAGTTATTTAATACCTCATCTTGAACTTAATAACCTATCCCCATAAATCCGTCCATTCAGTCCTTTTTTATCCCAGTTAAGCTTTTTAAATATGCCTTCAAGTGCTATATTAAAAAGTTTGGAAAATCCTATATCCCTTTGTATTTCTTCTCCTTTGATATTAATATATTTCACTCGCATTTTAAAATTTTTAGATGATCTATGTACCCTATATATAAATTGTATATAAATTTGATGTATTTACGGAACAATAAAATCTTAAAGCAAACCTCGAAATTGAATGCTATTGATTAATTTCACATAGTCAATAAAGACTAAATACAAAGAATGCTTATATTTTCCATGTTTCTGAATAACTCCAATTTGGAAATGATGGGTTTTTTTTAAATCTCGCTTCTGAACTATGCTTGTGTCATTGGTTGATTGAAGACTAAGACAGGATTGATGCAATTTAGTGATTAGTTTGTAAAGGATAGACATCACATCATTTTTACGTATATAATTCTAAGCATGAATATAGCTACATATCTTATTTGTCCGCGAAGAAAAGCCCGATCGAGTGGGAGTTTATAAAATATACTGTACATGCTGGTCTGATTATTAGTCGAGTAGTTATATTAATTGAATAAATTTAAACAGTTATCTTTTGAAATGATTTTTTAAACTTTAACGTGCAGATAAACCCATATTATCGATCTAATAATATCTAAGTGGTAATCTAAAAACATGTAATTAGCAGAATTTTCCAACGCAACATACGTGGTGATACATCAGACTTATATCATGATTCAGTGATTCTTTAAGCTAATGTTTTTCTATAATATCTCAAACAAACATTTTTTGCTTGCACGAAGGAAACCGACTCAAGCTCCATGTATGAATGATCTGTATAAATGTCAATGTTTTTCTATTGCAAAGTGGGATGTATCACTTCGGAGATATTTAGAAAATATAAATACCTTATGAAATTGAAACTAATTCGATTGGCAGAAACAATATTCCATCGTATCCAGTAGAAGGTTTAATTTCTACATTAGTAACAGCGACGTGAATGACATTTACGGCTATTGGCGTCATGGTGAATTTAACCTAATTCCATTTAATACTTTTCAGACTAAAGTATTGAGGAAAATCCTGAAAGCTACTGACTGACATTTTTCTAATCTCGCCAAGTTGAAATATATGGTTATCCACATTTTTTTAATTACGAAGAGATAGCCAGGAATTTTGAATAAATCTCTTTTCTGACAAGAACCCTTTTTTACCGTGACACAAACTCGTTGATACTATATATATTCTAAGCATAATCTATTTGTGCTTCTATATCTTTTAATTATTTTAAACTTGAACTAAAGAAACATAAATAATGTGTTTAACCCTTTCGTTTTAAGGGACGTTTCTCTTTTTATATAAAGATACAGCTAACCATAATTCTATTTCTATCCGTTGATAGAAAGTTAGGTTGAGTAATATATATATCCCTTCTATGTAGAGATTTCTCCAATGAGGCTAATCATATACCTAAATATTCATTCTCATTTACGACTACAAATATATCTGTTTATACACGATCAAGCAATAAATTTAAATTTAATTAGCTATATGTACTACAAGAGGGTTAACTATCTAGGCAGATCATTTTCTCAAAGCATTGAATATAATAAAATTGAAATCTGAACATTATAGTGCCGGCCAAATTCCAATAGCTATTTTTCCCGATGCTCTAACGATTCTGCCAATCCATTTACCTATAATAATTGTGTTGAAACCCAGAATTTTACGTTGAAAAGCCAGTCAATTATAGATAATCCATTATTTGACTGATATAGTCATCAACCAAACAAGATCTAAAAGCACAAAGTATTTATCATTAACATGACTGGAACACATAAGGAAAGGTTTTGGAACATCCTAAGACTTTTACCAACTCGACGTTTTTTGGTGGAGTAGTCGAGATGATTCGTAGCATATTCATTTTTATTAGTACAAAAAACGTGTTTGTATTTAACATACTCAGTTATGGAGTCGTTTTCAAATGTGATCTACTACTCAGTGCCAAACTGCAGGCACATTTACCCACTAGCTATATGGGCTTACCTTACCACGTGCCGTGTTCCAAGTCTACTGTTATGTTGCCGTAGAATGTAACAAATCAGCTTTCGAAAACGATGCCATATCGAGCTAGACTTAAAGCAACCTGTAGGTAGCAATGGTCGACTTTGTCAAAGCATTGTCCCCGATATGATCACCTCTGGAAACCAGATCTACTACGAGTTGGAGGGTGCCAAGAATAGATATACCACGGTTCGCGCAGGTGCGTGCATCACCGACTACACAACCAATAGCATGCCCTAAACGTTTGGCAATACTACTACTACTGCGACTACTACTACTACTATTACTACTACTACTGCTGCTACTGTTGCTGCTGCTACTACTACTACTACGGCTACTGCTACGACTACTACCACCACCGCCACCACCACCACTACTACTACTGCTACTACTACTACTACTACTACCACCACAACTACTACCACTACTACTACTACTACTACTACTACTGATGCTGATGCTGCTGCTGTTGCTGATACAAATAATGATAATAATAATAATTTGAAAGTAATATAAATTAAACGTACAGACATATAGAAATCTTTACTAAAGATTATTTTGGTATAATTAAGATTTTAATGAAAATCCAAGTTGTAATTAAAGAATAATCATACACACTATCAGTTCACGTATGGTATTAAAAATAAAAAGAAGACATTATTGTGTGGAAGAAGGTAAACTAAAGGATATCGTCAGAAAGATAAGTAAGCTGTTCACAATGCACGGAATTCTGTAGTCCAATCGAACGTGGGCAATTTATACTGGAAAAGAGTAGAAGGCGCAGGGGAGTTACATATTGCTGGTGGGTTGTAGAATTAAAAAAAATGAGACTAGGATTCTAACTAGAAGAGAGAAAAATGAAATGTTTATTCAGGCGTTGTAAATTAAATTAGATCCAAAATGGAAAACAAATGTTGTAAGACGTGGATGAAATAGCGCATAAATGTGTGGGAAATAAGCTTTATTCAGAGATTTAAAAAATAAACAGAAGAGATATGGCACAAGTTCAGTTAGTTTTCGCCAAGAAAAGACTAATGGAGAAAGATACCGAGGGTTCAATGTTAGAGGCACAGGATTAGGTTCTAGGTGTAAACTAGTTCGGCTACAAAATAGATGAGATTCTTACTCTTGTTTTATTAGAATTCTCACAGCTAATTCCTACGAATGTTCGAGACACGATACAATTGCTACGATACCATTGCTACGATTCTTTCCTTTTATTTTTGCCACACATTCAGTTTCGCGTACACAGTAAACAACTTTAACCATACCATTTGGGGGAAAACAAGTTAATGTTGGACATCTACATATATAATTCTACAGGAATATTAACAGGAATAGTGAAGCACAGTTGTACAACATCAACATCAACAGATATTTCGATCAGAAGGAAAGGAGAAACTATGGCTCCACTAGTATGATCCGCTATCACCATAAATGTTTCACCATAATTATTTGCAAGCAATTAGGAAATCGCAGAAATTGATTTGGTCGCTAAATTATGGCTGAATCATGTGACCAGTAATTGTGGGTAGGCAGACAAGATTCTAAACATGAATGACTGGAGGAGTATACAACCGCATTAGATACAAAATAACAGATATACTGGAGGCTCGGGATCCACAAATCTATTCTTCACTTGCTTACATTCATAAAGTTCAGTATATTTTTTAATTAGCTGGTACACAATGGCATATTACCGGAGAGTTAGAATGGATTAATACAATAAACTATAAAATGCAAAATACAAATTTTTCAAAGTGTAGATTGATTACCGAATAATATTTCATATGATCATGGAGACACTCCTCATAAATAATACAGACGTAATTCATATAAAACAAATGAACCGTGTATGTCAAAAATAATCTAGCACCCACTCAACAGAAAAACAATGAGAAATTAATATAATTAAGTCGTATACCAAGGAGAAGACAAATATTCCAGAGGTAGTCATTATTCTCTTTGCGGGTGTGCTTGCCCTGAATCTATTAACAAGATGTTTGTTAGAAATAACGAATGATTAGATATGCATAAATCAAACTATAAGAAATCTCCTACATACCATTATCTAAAATGGATAATAACCAATTGTAAAATCTGGAAGAATTATTTAAAAATTTAGCCAAGGCAATTTCCTAAGCACGGCATTACGCAATTTCGTCCAAGCTATTGCAAGTATATACAAATGTAAAAAGAAAACTGAGGACATTCGATCGTATACAGACAAAGACATCAGAATTAGATATGAATCAGGAGATAAAATACAATACAGAAAAGTAAAGTACAAAGAAAATCTTAGAAATGGATACTACATAGACATCAGCACAATATAACAATACTGTACTGAAATGTATAAATGCAATTATATATATATCGATACTTTAGCCGGCACAGTTATATTTTCACCTTCCACATAATAAACATGAAATTGAATTAGTTGAAGAGATTAAATAGAAAACCAGGAAACTCTTAACAAATTTCAGAAACAACTATGCTACATTGATATACATGAGATGACAACGGGGTGTGAAAAAATGGATATCATCTACAAAGTAGCAGTAGTTCTTGACAATGTTTATAAGAAAGTATAGCAAAATAAAATAATTTTGTAAGAAAAATATATTTAAAATCTGTATATAAAAGAAATCATTAACGTACAGACTGGGAACATAGTATATATTAGAACAAAACAGCGGAAATATTGGTGGTGGTGGTGATAGGGGGGGGGGATAGAAGGCATCAACGTCTACTTATAAAAAAAATAACAAAGAAAACTGAATGCATCAACAGGGAGAAGATAAATCTCAGTGTCTTAAAATCTCTGGGATATAATTGGATTTTTCTTTCACAACACCAACGTAGAGCGACAAAGAATAAAAAAAATTAAATAATGAAAACCGATACTGACATCAAGTACAGATCATGCAGCCATCACGGTGAAACATTTGAACATATCATTTACGACAGTCCAGTATATTCATAGACACGATCGAATCGGTAACTATGTCTACTTGGGAATAAACCGACACTTTCTAATGAAAATGGATAATACTTTCCATAATCATGTCCCAAACATGGTATTCGGCAACGTCCCTTTTGTGCTGATGCAATGATGGAGTTCCAAAAGACCGAGATTCCGGTAAGTGTGGTCTTGGGATGAAAACGAATGAATTACGCGTTTGAATGAATGTAGCAAGAGAAAAATAACAGCAGGTTTCCAAGGCCAGTACTATAAAGTTAGAAAAATCAGCAAAAGAAGGCAGCATGTTTCTTTGCAGAGATTCAGTGTGAATTGCGGAGCGACTTTATACTAATTGAATGACCTTGCTTTGAATGACTGTGTATACCATAGCAGTTTTATATCTAGGACCAGCACTCCATTGTAAGCCTCACATCTGCTTTAGAGAGGGTTAATAATTATTGCGCACTCATGATCAGAACTACTTCAAACTGCCTTGTGTTCTCAATATAATCGAGCCGATATTAGTTTGAAAAGAATAGTATATAAATATTGCCATTAAATGTCGTGATAGTAACAAATTAAATTGTAATATTTGATGCAAATGGTAGTTCTGACCCGGTGATGTATTTTGGTTCACTATGCCTTCTTCAAATAACGGTTTAGATGTATGTAACCTCATTATTAGCAGATTTGGCAATATAAAATCGATTTGTTATAGATTGATGATTGCGCCTTGTCGTGTTTAAGATAAAATATAACAGAAAACGTCTCTAAATAGATTGTAAGCAATGATTCCCAAGACAAATCTACAAAATAAAATTGTTTAATAACATTAGTGAACGACTATAAAACATTACATAGATGGTGAAAATTTTATTTTATTTTCGAAGCCCTACATGATGGAATATATCTGAACGTTTTCAATGTCTGCCTTTCCTTATTTTCGTTTTGATTATACTTATTATATTATGAATAATAGAGTAATATAAATACTGTTTTTAATATATTATGCATAGTATTGTATTCTACTTATTTCAATTTTGAATTATATCGACTTGGAAATAAAGGTAGTTCCTAGATTTAATTCATTTATTTCATTTATTTATTACCTTTAAAACTCATCAGACAGAAGAAATTTAATCGTAAATCTATGGACATCGACACTGAAAATGACAACCATATTGGCCTGGACAGAATAGTCGTATGTTAAATATCTTTGGTGCAACTACGAGCAAGGTTTCATAATGAGTACAAAAGTGATATGAGTAATATCTACTGATTGTATAATTTTTGTAAAGATTATAAAATATGCTGGTGGTAAGAATATATTTGAATAGAACTGAAATTAATATTTGTATTACAGAAAATATAATTGAAGTACTAATATCAGTTTAATTATAAATATTTTTTTAGGCATGAATATGAGGAAAGCATTTTACCTGTGATCCCCCTCCCATGTAATTGATAAACTATTTATAGTTAACTTCTATATTTATGTTCAGTTGAATCCAAAACAAACTGTTTGTTTCTTTATTATATATGTGTGTTCAAATGCGATAGATTGGCAATATCGGTAGAGCGTCAGACACCCTGGTTGTGGCTTAGAGTTTCGGCTCTTTACTTTCTGAGTTCAAATCTCACCGGTGTTAGCTTTGTCTGTCATCTTGACGGGGTCGATAAAATAAAATACCAGTTACACACGTGGGTGGATTTAATCGACTTTCTCCGCCCCTTCAATTGCAGGCATTGTGCATTATTTAACATCACCCTTTATCGTCATAGTCTTTATCTTATACACCATCACTATCTATTTTTCTTCATCAACATAAACACTAGCAATTGACTAGACGTTTATTTACGTCTTCGTATAATTTATTATATTTCATTATCATCATCAGCTTCTATTGAATATCGACATCTCCATCTTCTTATGCATTATTATCGTCATCTCCATCTTATTATACATTATTATACATTATTATACATTATTATCATAAACATAGGGCGGTGGATTGGCAGTATCAGTAGAGGGTCTGACGCCATGCTTTGCAGCAAAGAGTTGCAGCCCTTTTATGGCTTTCATCCTTACGGGGTCGATAAAATAAAGTATCAGTAATACACTGGCATAATTGCTGGCCTTGTGCCAAAAATAGAAACAATTATTATCATTTCACTAGACATTTCCTCAGCTAATTTATTTCTCTTCTATGATCATTCTAATTTACTTTTTTTTTTTATTTCGCTGTTAGAACTTTTTACCAGTCATAAGCCCTCGTTTATGTTAGATCTTTTCACCCAATCTACCCCTAATTTCTCTCCCTCTTCTCCACGTCTAACCCCTATTTTATCTCCTTTTTATCCACGTCACATCCCTACTTTATACTCTTCTTTCCGCTTCCTCATATACTCTATTACTGTCCATATCTTTCTTAAAAGTCACACACCGTATATAGCCATCTCAGCCAAAACGTCCCTCTCCGTCACTCCTCCATCATCTGGGTCTTTCCCTATTTATAATTCTCTATGTTACTCAAAATTCTGTCTTTTCCTGATCATAATGTGAGTAAGTACATAGCTGAAACTCCAGAGCAAGTCCACTTAACTTAGCCTTAATAAAAACAATCAGAGGCGAACTGGGTCTAAAAATATTGGTTGTCAGGAGATGAAGGGGGGGGGGCACTTACATATAGAATTATATTATTTAACTTTTATAATGAATAAATAACATTTTCGAAAAATACATCAGTGGAAACAAAACAGTGCAATCACATTTTTGCGGAAAAATATCTTACCTTCTCCAATAAAAATTATTATGTATTTTGTGAAATCCAGAGACTTTCAATAATGACCAGAAGTCGACCCTAAATATTACTAATAGGGCTAGAAAGCCATGAACGACACCACACCTTTTCAACTTTGATTTTGAAAGTAGGTTTATAATTATCATTTCTTACTACACGTTTGTAGCTGTATCGGTGGCCGAGTTGGAGGAATCATAGGCGGTGGTGATCTTGGGCTGACGTTCGATCCTGATTGGGAGCAGGGTTCCCAGTAACCCTTGTCAGTTTTTTTTCTATTAGTTGTAAAATAAAAACTGAAAAAGATTACTTGTACCCCTTGACCAGTATTGAACCCAAGGTCAGGATCTCCACCGTCTCTAGTACCTACCGCTAGGCCACAGAGACAACTACGAAAATCTTAGGAAAACTCAAACTTAAAAACAAACTTTCAAAATGTTCATCGTGGTGTCGATCATGTCTTTCTTAAAGTTATTGCTCCTACTTAAGGTCGATTTCTCAATCATTTGGGTGTTCTATAAACTACATCCTCGTTTTCTTTCACATCTAACTAGACTATATTTTAACCTGTAATATTATATATATATATATATATATGTGTGTGTGTGTGTGTGTGTGTGTGTGTGTGTGTGTGTGTGTGTGTGTGTGTATATATACAGTTCAAGAGTAACCAATCTTAAAGAGAGAGATGGAGATAGTAGAGGAGATGTGAGAGGAAAGATTGGTGAGATAGTTAGAAGCCAAAGCGTAATGGCATATGCTCAATGTGCAATATGCAGTAGAAAGAAGCTAGGTGGCTGGGTTCATGCAGAAGTTGGATGCGCAGAGCTGTAAATATTCATTAGTTAAGCAAAACAAGACCACAAATTTCACAAGGAAGACATTATTAAAAGATTGTCAACATATTTTAGTTTGATGCAAGGAATCTAGAGAATAAAATAATAATATTAATAATAATAATGTCCGTTTACAATTGTTTCGCTACTCCATATAATATTTCTGAATCAGATGACTATATATCATAATTGATCTGGTTCAGTTGAAAATAATTAACATATTTAAAAGACAGAGTGGCTCATCGGAACTTCAAAGGAATATAAAATAATGAGATAATGTTACATAATATAATGTTCCATATTTTCGTTTTTACTATGGTGTCTTGGTTGCATCAGTTGGTTGCATTAGATTTAGTTGGGATTTACGTATGAAGTAACAAAAGAGCCGAAATCCAACCCATGCAAGGCGGAATATACAGGGACGACGCCCTATTTGCGTTCCACAATTGCACTAATCGGGGAATCGATTTGCTAAAGAAACAATTACATAGATTCTTCAAAAATAATGGTCTCTCTATCACCATCGAGCCGAACCATAAAGTAGTAAACTTCCTAGACGTCACCCTGGACTCAACAATAACCAATATAACCCTTACCATAAACCAGGTGAAATACTCACATATATTGGCCCACACTCTAACCACCCACCGACAGTAATCAGAGCAGTAATCAAATCTATCTCCTATAGGATCTCAATGCTATCAGCAAATGAGGAGATATTTATAAACCACGCACAATATTATATGGCTCTCTCTCTGAATATGGTTATAAAGAATCAATTTATTACATACCTAAATGCCATAATAAAGCAATTCACCATAATAAACTTAACACTAGAACTAGAAATACCTTAGCATATAGCCAGATTCGCCGGAATTTTAGCAGTAACAGCATATATACAGGGAACTTTAACGGTGGCAGCGGCCTGCTCCCCACTCCAAGTAGCAAACTAAAAATCAACCCTAGAATAGGAATGAGAAATGGGATGTTAAATAACAAATCCCCAGGTAATAATAACCCTAGGAAGGCCCCTACCAACTCCACTAGAACCCCTAGAAGGAAGACACCTAAAAATATCACCTGGCTTAACCCCCCATTCTCATCTAATCTAGCCACTAATATCCTCAAACGCTTCTTCTCTACCCTATCTAAAGACTCCCCCCCCCCAACCATAGATATTACAAACTCTTTAATAAAAATAACATTAAAATCTCATTCTCCACAACATCTAACCTAGCTAGCCCCATCGCGTTCAGTAACCATCATAAGCTAAGACAGTATAACTCCCACACCGCGGTACCACCACCCCTATCAAATACACCACGCCACTACACCAATAATTACTCTAGTAGCACACCTCCCCCATCTAATCCTTCTAGCACGGACCTACCGCTTAGGTTAAACAACCCTACTCACTAACCGCAGAAGTAACTGCAACTGCCGTTACCCCAATGCATGCCCATTAAATGGACACTGCATGACACCCAACATAGTCTATAGGTGCACGGTTAAGACTGATTCGAATACCAGCTCTGATATCGGGTCTACCTCTAACCCTTTTAAGGTACGCTATAACGCGCATTCTTTTTCCTTCCGAGACTCTAGCAACAGATGTTCGAGATCGCTAGCTAGGCTCATTAAAAATCTTAAATTAAACAACGTTCAACACTCACTAAAATGAGATATCGTGGCTAGGGCCCAACCGTTCAATGGACGAAGAAAATCTTGTGATTTCTGTATTACGGAAGCATATTACATAACTCTATCACGACCTCTACCGATTAACGATAGAACGGAGATAACCATTAGCTGTCAACATCAAGGACTAATTCCTTCGCCAATAGAATTGTTGACCCAACTTAGTCATGTAGCCCCATTTTTACTTGTAGCTAATAAGCTAAATTGCTATGAACAACTCGATAATTATAAGTTACCTCCCCTACATTGTCTCTCAATTAAAAAAATTTAAAAATTAGCACTTAACTATAAACACCCACAATTTCTAATCTCTCGAGAAGTTACTTCCCCTGAAACCACCCTCTAATTCGTAAGGTAAATATGCTCTTTGGCAGCCATCTTGTTACCCATAGGCAGATCTCACACAATGCAGCCTCGACATTGAATACTTCTTGATTATGGCTGACAACTGATGCAACCAAGACACCATAGTAAAAACCAAAATAGGGAACATTATATTATGTAACATTATATTATGTAACAAGTGCGGTGAATTGGCAGTATCGGTAGAGGGTCGGACGCCATGCTTTCCAGCATAGTTACGTCCCTTTACGATCTGAGTTCACATCCCGCCGAGGTTGACTTTGCCTTTCATCCTTACGGGGTCGATAAAATAAAGTACCAGTAATGTACTGGGTAATTGCTGGCCTTGTGCCAAAAGTAGAAACAATTATATTATGTAACATTACCTCATTATTTTATATTCCTTTCAAGTTCCGATGAGCCACTCTGTCATTCAAATATGTTAATTATTTTCAACTGAACCAGATCAATTATGATATATAGTCATCTGATCCAGAAATATTATATGGAGTAGCGAAACAATTGTAAACCGACATTATTATTATTATTTTATTCTCTACATTGCTTACATCAAACTAAAATATGTTGACAATCTTTTAATAATGTCTTCCTTGTGAAATTTGTGGTCTTGTTTTGCTTAACTGATGAATATATATATATATATAAACCACCTTCACCACTATTTGATTTGACAGATGCCTTTAACACAAGTAGTTCGTGTGTAAGTATATAAATATATACATATATATATATACATATATATACGTATATATATATATACGTATATATATATATATATATATATATATATATATATATATATATATATATATATATATATATATATATATATATACATGCTTCTGTGTCTGTGTCTATATTTATGTTTGCAGTTTGCATGTATGAATGAATACACTAAGCTTTAGATTTAGTAGAATGTACAACCATTGATTCCAGCTATTTGCACTTTCGTCTATTTTGATTTTTAGTAATTCCATGGGGAATTGGTTGACCAAATGCTTTGCTTAATTGTTTTATTTATTTTTTATTTTTATTTTGTTCTTTCTCTTAGATTTCAGATATATTTTAAAAGCAAAGCATTGGCCCCTAAAATACTACAGTGCACCCTGAAATGCTACCGTGGGCCCCCTGGGGCCCACTTGCCTTTGGGCAACCTGACCAGACCGCCATTTCGGTATTAAGACCGCCCATTTCGGTATTAAAAACTCACTCACGCATCCGACATCAACATAGATAATCCTAGGTAAATAAAAGATAGAGACATTATTACATGAGTTTTTCTTTAAACTATAGAGGACAAAGATTAAGCATTATAATTCTGGTACACTATCCTTTCGGCCAACGTCTGTATGTTAATGAAGTTCTGTATATTACTTTGCAATAAATTTCAATGAACGACTTTGCAATCTCACATCTCATTAATCCTTTTTATTCATCAAAATAAATAAAATTATTAAAAGGTGAGTTATAAAAGATAATTTACTACATAGCACTAGCTATGAAATATATAGTTTCTTAAATATGAAAAGTCTATAAAATTTGCGGCATCAGCGCAATGAAAAAGAATATAAAGGAAATTAATATACACTAACCTGCAATTGAAAGTTGTAAAACAGCCGATTTTTCTCGAAAATCTTGTGGAGAAGCTAATATTATAAAGGTAATTTCCTACTATCTTTTTTCGATCATGTGCCAAATATTAGCAATCTATGCAGATGTAGTCTTTTCGTATCCAATAATGGAGCTAAACTTTCACAGTCTACAGGCTTTCATTCAAAATCGATATAGATTATTTTGGAAAAGAAGAGCAACTTCCTTCACGAATTGGGTTATATTTCAGATAACATATTGCGTGGGAAAGATCACACGAACTACAAAATTCAAATAATTGATTATTTAAAATACCGTCGAAAGTCAGGACGCTATGGCTGCATCCGCGAGAATATTCCTATTTAAAACATGTGTTACATTTGATAAATATGTCACATATGCCTAATATATGCAAATTACCTACACCTAGTTTAAATCATAAATAGATAAAAATTGAAATTTTGAATAAATAATAATTGAAAATGTTCCAGCAATGGTTACATTTATGGATTGCATCGACAAGTCTGGTGGTTTCGAAACACAGAGGGAATAAGTTGCAGATCTCGTTTGTTTTTTTATTTTCTTAATGGTGATAAATATATGCTTACGTTTTGATGAAGCAGAAATTTATCGCGTTTAAAATATTGAAAAAGAAATTAAGTACACCTATTGAAATTATCAGGGATGAAAATTTTGTATTGTTATGCTCGGGGTGATAATGCATGTTTAAAGGATCCATTTGTTAAAAACTTGATATATTTGATGAATGAAAATGTACAAACAGATGTTTGTCACTAACGTCACTAACAAAAATTAGAAAACTATTTTTCTATCCACATCTCAATTTTTTTATGATCATTCTGCATAGAGTGTTAAAAGCTGCGATTTATTAAACAGTGCAAAAATCAACTAAGTTTCGAAATAATAATAATTATAATTGTTTCTAGTTTTGGCACAAGGCCAGCAATTACCCAGTACATTGCTGGTACTTTATTTTATCGACCCCGTAAGGATGAAAGTTAAAATAATAATAATTATAATTATAATAATAATAATTGTTTCTACTTTTGGCACAATGCCAGCAATTACTCAGTACATTACAGGTACTTTATTCTATCGACCCCGTAAGGATGAAAGGCAAAGTTAACCTTGACGGGAGGCAGTGTGGATTGAGACAGTTCAAAAAGAGATTAGTGAACAATCACACCAACAACCTGATCACAGTTGAAACTCTTAAAGGGCAGGCCAAAAAACTACCCAACTGGAAATCACCAGGCCCAGATGGTGTGCAAGGATATTGGATTAAAAATATAACATCCCTCCACCCGAAACTGACAACTATGTTCAAAGACTGCTTGATGTCGGTTGAGTTACCAGAGTGGTTGACAAAAGGTACCACAGTTCTGGTAATGAAAGACCGAATCAAGGGTAATGATGTTACCAACTATAGGCCTATCACATGTCTGTCCGTAATGTCGAAACTGTTAACAAGCATTTTGCCTGAGGAAATCTAACATCATCTCCACATAAATAACTTGTTACCGGACGAACAGAAAGGATGCCAAAAGAAGGCCCGTGGTACAAAAGACCGGTTACTTATTGATAAGATGGTAATGAGGAATTGCAAGAGGAGACACACTGGTCTCGCCATGGGATGGATAGATTACAAAAAGGCATTCGACATGGTACCTCATTCTTGGATAACCAAAAGCCTAGAGATCTTCAAGGTGGCAGATAGCATCAGACAGTTGTTGAACAAAGTATGAAGTCCTGGGAAACAAAGTTAACATCGGGTCGAGAATCCTTGGGAGGCGTGAAGATCAAGATAGGTATCTTCCAGGGAGATAGTTTGTACCCTCTGCTGTTTGTCCTTGCCCTGATACCCCTGACCGTTATATTGCGAAAAGTGAGGGCAGGATACAAGTTGGGGAAAAGGAGAGCTTACCATCAAAAGGAGAGTTTACCACTTCCTCTTAATGGACGATCTTAAACTCTTTGGGAAGAGTGAGAAGGAGTTGGATGTACTTGTTGACACTGTTCGTATTTTCAGCAATGATATATGTATGGAATTTGGTATTAATAAGTGTGGAGTCCTTGTGAAGAAGAGGGGTAAATTGAGCAGAAGCAACGGAATCCAGGTACCAACAGGTGAGATGATAAAGGAAATTGACACTGAAGAAGGATACAAATATTTAGGTGTTCTGGAGGCAGATGACAACAAGAACAAAAAAATGAAGGAATTGATAAGATCTGTGTACATAAGGAGAGTAAGAAGCGTATTAAAATCACATCTAAATAGTAGGAATGCCATAAACTGCAGTAAATTCCCGAGCTGTGTCTATTATTATGTACAGTGCGGGAATTCTTAAATGGAATGTTGCTGAACAAAAAGAAATGGATAGGAAGACTAGGAAGCTATTGACTATCTACAACATGTTCCACAAGAGGAGTGATGTCGATAGACTCGACTTAAAGAGATCTGAAGGTGGAAGAGGTCTTATCAGCATAGAGGACTGTGTTCAAAGGAGAGAAAAACAATCTGTACAAATACGTGACTGACAGTAGGGAGCCAATGCTCAAATTTGTACTGAAGGAGAAGACAATAGACCAGGGGATGTCCAAGGAGGAAATAACAACAAGGAGGAAGAGCAACCTTCATGAAATATCCCTTCAGAGTACCTTTTTTAAGAAAACTGAATTTTGAGATCAGCAGACATGGAACTGGTTAAAAAGATGAGACCTTAAAAAATCTACAGAAGGAATGCTAATGGCTGCGCAAGAGTAGGCCCTCAGAACGAAGTGGGTGAAACACGATATCTACAAGGAGGAGGCTAGCTCACTGTGTAGGATCTCTGGAGAGAGGAGACTGTGGCTCACATTGTATCCGAGTGTAAACACCTAGCCCAGACTCACTATAAAGGCTGGAGACATGATGTGATAGGCAGGGTGATCCACTGGAATCTATGCAAAGTAAACAATTTACCACATTCTGAGAAGTAGTATGAGCATAAGCCAGAGTCGGTGATAGAAAACGATCAGATGACGGTGCTATGGATATTAGGATACAGACAGACAAGTAATTAGTACATTAATCACACCTGAACTTTGTAAATGCTTCGGAAAAAAATTATTTCTTTACATGAAATACAACTTTTAAAAGGAAGGCCAATAGTGTACAATGAAACTGTTATACTTTCTGTAAGAACAATTTTGATGCATTTATATCTGCTTTTCAACTTGGGCAGGGGCGCATATTCTGCTGATATAACAGCTGCATATTTCACTTGAAACTGTTATTTAAGATATAGCTTTCCAATGAACAATTTATTTTCCATATAACTTTATATTTTCATGTTAATAGAGCACTTATATAACTCTGGTTTGAGCAATTATCTAGAAAACAGTTATTTTAGCTCACTATGTAATCGTTATGCAATAATGTTCTATTATACTGGGAGCCATTATTTGATAGAGTTAATGCTATTTGATTTGAAATCGTTAGATATCGGAAATCATTACATAGATTCATGAGTTGAAGAATATGTTTCCTATGATATTTCTTACTCAATAAGGTTCTCCTTTCATTCTGAGGGAATACAATATTTATAACATATAAAACATTTTTTTTTTTTAATTGGGGATAAAAAGAACCGATATTTGTAAAGTTATGTTATTTATAATTCGCAATGAATTGAATAAGTTTTATAATGACATCCTTAAACTCCTGGAGTATTGGGAATGTTTTCCGACTTCAAAACCCTTTTAATCGAGTTTGTAAACTAAGTGTCTGCTGCATCCAACTTAATATGTTTGTATATATAACCATTAATTCTCATCAGTGGCGACTCCAAGGAATGGGGTATGATTTTATTGATTTAAGTATGTGAATGTGTATGTGGGTGTCAATGAATAAGTGCGTGTGTGTATGTGTTAGTACGTGTGTGTGTCTATCAAAAAAGGAGTTGGTCTTGGAGACAGAATGCATGCCTATAGGTTATAAAGATTTTGTGATCAGTAATCACCCTTTTGTTGACATTCAGACAGCAGAATTAATGGATATGCAATTTAATCTGAACAGGTTAGTTTTGTATGCTACTATAGTATAATATATCCTATGTTAAACCGGGATCACTAAAAAATATCATCCGCTATTAATATACTGTTAACGGAAGACGATTATTTAAAACATTTCCTCAGTGTTCATACAGGGTGTCCCAAAGGTCACTAGGCCATTTCAAATTATAATATATATAAAAATCCCAGGTGGCGTTTGGGTCATCCTATATTGTACTATTAGTTCTATTCCAATAAATTCAACATATATTACTTCGCATCTACACATTGATGAGTTATGATATTTCATACATGTGATGTGGAGATACAATAGATCTAACATGTTCTATATTTCTCTAATATACTAATATAAATACAAGACGAAAGTACGGAAACATAACTTAATATACATTTAAGAATTAAATATATAGCTTAGCAGTAATCTACTCTTTCCAAAGAGGCCCTGTGTTGGCCGCCTAACAAATCAAACTGAAGCTTGCTGAAGTATCCGACGCTCAGCTCTGTAAATCATCATTTCTCGTTAAGTAAATGAATGGTTGACACGTTGAAATTATGTAGTCGGAATTGCAGACATAAATCAAGAAAAATCTGTTTAGGACTAGATTTCGAGATATAGAAGATGCTATTAGCATTGCAATGAAGATATAACAATTTGATATAAACGAAATTACTTTAATTGTATCGTTTACAAAATATAACTTAATATAAAACGCTCCCTTCAGTATTTTTTCAATTGTCATACAGTTAACGGGGTTTCTAGTACGTTGCACACTATTTAAACCAAAGATATTAAAATTAAAGATATTTGAAACTTATTTGCATATGTGGTGGAGGTATTTGTGTATATTTATAATCAGCCAATTATGGATAAAAAAGGGAAAACATATATAAGCACATCTTTAAGGTATTTCAAAAAATTCTATTTAGGTTGTAACTCTAACGGTTATATTATCTTCCGATGCATCTATTTTCAATAAATAAAATCCAAATACATATAAAACAATATCAACAATAGAAACATACACAAACACATGAGAACATATACACCTACAAGCATGCATTCACGTGCACTCATATATATATATATATATATATATATATATATATATATATATGTATATATGAAAGGAGGAAGTTATAGTTCAGTTGAAGCATTGTATCTTTTGCATTTGCATTTATATTCTATATCCATACCTGCATTGTTTTGGCTTTACAAATACAAACGTTTATATATATATAATAACATAACAGGAGGCTGGGCTGGTGTAATTCCCTAAAAGGTTTATTATACTATGATCATTTCACTGACCGGATTCAGTATGAATCCGGTGACATCATCAGGTATTTGAAATATAACAAAGTAATATAACAGATAAAATCCATGGGGCTGAAAATCAGAGACAAGAGGACGACCGAGGGCGGCCGACCGAGATAGAAGCTGCTAACTGGTGAGTCGTCCTTTTGTCTCTGATTTTCATCCCCATGGATTTTATGTTATATTCCTTTGTTATATTTCAAATACCTGATGATGTCACCGGATTCATACTGAACCTGGTCATTGAAATGATCATCGTATAATAAACCTTTCAAGGATTTACACAAGTCCAGCCTCCTGTTATTTTATAATAATTAACTCCGTACTCGCACCACCAACTACACAAACGAACACGGGTGAGTGGCATTACGTTGAGTGCTCTCCATAATATTACATCGAGGTTGACCATACGGAATGACCTGTTCTATCCAGTGGTGAACCAACAAACCTAAATAAATATATATATATATATATATATATATATATATATATATATAGATATAGATATATATATATATATATATATATATATATATATATATATATATACATATATATATATACACCACTCTTAGTCCTTTTCGTATATATAAAATATTTACTGTTTACACGTCCTAAACGTCGCATTCTTCTCTGTTCAAACTCTGAATATTTTAGATCCCTAAACTGATACTACTTTAAAGAATCGTTCGGAATTGGTTTTTCTCTTATTTTGTTATCTCTATTTCAATTATCGATTGGAATTCGCATACTAACGTCATGTAAATTATGTTTAGGTTTTATTTATTTAATTATTTATAAAATATATATCACCTTTAGCATTAGAATTCGTATAGTTTTATATACAGATCTTACTTGAAAATATATAACAAATATTCTCCACTTTGCCTTTATAGAAGTATATAGCAGAAATTAATAATTGAATTTAGGTATTGATTACATAGTTATATCTAATGTTCTCAAATAGATTGAGTATTAATGTATTTCTTTGAAAATACTGTAATAACGAATATACAATTGTTATTCTTTGTTGGAAGTTTATTTGAGAATTAAATTGTTTATTGTTATTATTAATGATTACTGTATTAGAGATGATTCTAGATCTAATATTATTTAGTAATTCTGCAAAATTATAATAGTACAGTGCAAAACTAAATAATGTTTCGAATATATATGGTTAAAAGTATATCAGCACTTCATGAGATTATATATATTTGGTACATTTATGATGTTTCAATGCAGGTTCAGTAATATTCATTATATATTATTGCAGCTATAACTATTTAGTCAATATATATCTTCGCGATTGAAGTGGAGATTTTTATAACAAAAACGTTCACATTAAACTCAGATCGACTTTGTTCATTATCGATTTGGGAGCAATGGCATAAAATATCTACTAAGCATGTAAAGAAATTGATTTATATGACTCTCTTGTATTTCAGATTTATTGTGACAAATATAAATACAAAGTATCGCTAGTTAGTATATTTTCTCAATTAATAATAATAAGTTATTCACACTGATGGGGGATTTAGTTGAGTGTTAGTAGAAGGAGGCATGATAAAATTAAAAGTTATGATTAAACCTAGGTACTGTTTGGCGGCCAATAGCCGGTTGCACGGCGGATTCCAAGTCTGGGGGGAGGGGCCAGGGCGAAAGAGCCGTTCCGAGTATTTTCGTTTACCGAAAGAAGATGAAATTTAATTTTTCAAAGCCCTCTAGGAAGGCTGATCGACCCGAGCGCCTCCTGTTATTTTATAATTATATATATATATATATATGTCCTGAACCTTTTCCTATTACCCATTCTACTACCCAAAGTATCGGGTACTCTGGTGCGTTATGGTCCACCTGGTTCCTTACCACACTTCCTTCGTTATATATGAGATCTTTAATATCTCATATAAAATAATACACCCAATTATCCACACAATACAATATAGTTAGCACTCAAACGTTTAATTGGGAATATACTCCGGTATTTCCTAATGTTTGTTGAGTGAGTTAGAAATTGGTCGGAGTATCGCTAATAGATTTCTCCGTTTATGTAATTATATATATATATATATAGAGAGAGAGAGAGAGAGATAGATAGATAGAGAGAGGGGGTAGATGGGGAGGCCGAAGTCATGGTACCACGAGGCAGCTTGCACCTGGGGTTTGCACGCCAGAGAACTCCCTCCCATACTGTTCAGGCTTCTACCATTGGTGAAGCCATTATATAGCTTGCTTCTATTTACATTTGTCACACACTTACATTTGTGTACGGATAAAACAAGGTTGTGTACTGGCACGCGAGCTTTTCGGCATGATGTTTTAATGTTTTCAGTTTTGCTGACTGACATATTCCATGACAAGGATGATAATTTCATCATACTCTAAAGCAGTGACGCTAAGCTCTTCAACTGGTGTTGATTACAAACAGGAACCAAGATGAAGGAATACTCGGTGTGTGAATTCCTGTTTGAGAATGAGCGAGCTCTCAGTGAAAGTACAGAGTCTGAGATGCAACATTACATGAATTGACTCTCCTCTACATACCGTAACCAGCCTCACCATCAGCATAAAGTAGACCCTTGTAGTCAGAGAAGTAACTAGGATATGGCAAGTTGACACGTGCCCTGAGCGCCACGTGAATGGGGCGACAATTGGACTAGGAGCACGTTCTATTAGAGTCAAATAAGCCTTGTCGGAGAGTGAAAAAAGAAATTCCTTCAGATGTATAATCTGTCTCTGATTATCCTGGGTGAGAACATTATGGTAGCTGGATCATGAAACCATTTATATAAACTAGCAGAAAAACCACCCTTCGGGTGGTTTTCTGCTAGCATGTGTAGTGTGTATATTAATATTATACGCAAGTATATATACATGTAGATATGATACGTCAAATAAAATCGTAATTGACAATATACACAGAAATTGAACGAAAGACTGTTACACTATCTTATGTAATCAGTAACGTAATCCATTAAAAAAAAGACGATATTATATATATAAACTGCATTAGGAAAAAATTAGTGACAGAAAATTAATATGTTTATTTAAGCGATCGCCACCGAAAGTGTTGACATTTAAACATTTTAAAGAAGTGAATCTTTAAATAAATAATAAAATATATTTAATGAACAGCCACGAAATTTAGTAGATAAAGTATGTAATATTCATTCATTATTTATTCAAAGTAATCCAACCTATTTTACTAATGGGATAAAAAATCATAAATCCGTACACAGTCCCGCGCTTCTTACTTTATTATAGTTTAGATACCGGTCTTCTATGTGGTTTCTTTTGTCAGAATTGGATCAATTAAAATCATTTTATTTTTTAGTAGAAATTTCTGTAACGGTTTAGTAATGTTCGAATAGTTTTCCAAATGTTATTCGCTAAAACATATATATTAATCTCAAATATCATGACTAATGTCTCTCAGAAACAATGACCTATAATAATATATATATAGAAATTATTGAGGTTAACTTTGCCTTTCATCCTTACGGGGTCGATAAAATAAAGTACCAGTAATGTACTGGGTAATTGCTGGCGTTGTGCCTAAAGTAGAAACAATTATTATCCTTACTAACTAGAACATAGATATATATTATCTGCGATAAAAAACACCAATGTTTGGTTGCTTTGTTTGAGCTTCATTTGACCTATTACAATACTTACATTTCATTATGTTATGGTGGATTGGCAGTATCGGTAGAGGGTCGGACGCCATGCTTTGCAGCAAAGAGTTACTTCCCTTAACGGACTGAGTTCAAATCCCGCCGAGGTTAACTTTGCATTTCATCCTTACGGGGTTGATAAAGTAAAGTACCAGTAATAAACTGATTAATTGCTGGCCTTGTGCCAAAAAGTAGAAACAATTATTTTATATTTTCTTTATCTGTATAGGAGTACTTTTTTTATTCTAGTTACAACATAATATTCAACTCTCATAAAGCCCCATAATGTAGATTTGCAATTTTCAATATTACAAAGGAGGGTAAATTTCTAACGTCTATCTTAGGCCATGATGCTGTATTTATATGATGATAAAGATTTTCTAAACAATATTCCTGCCGTCCTTGTTTTTTTTTGCTTTTTTTGTTTGTTTATGTATTGATGCTTATCTTATTATTTATGTCTATATATCTCACGAGCATTGTAGTATGATAATGTTTTTCTGTGTACTTATGCACATAGGCGCAGGGACATATATTGCCACAAATATAACACACACTCACACACATTCACAGATACTCACGTACATTAATACAAACTTTCTCAATAAAATAAACATAAAAGGTAAATGTACTGTTACGGGTTTAGTTCATGCAATTGTTTCTACATGCCAAACGTTCTATAGTCTGAATCTCTATCCTTCTTAAATTGTAACAGATGAATTTGTATTTGGATTAATATGAGAGTTTAACATGATTTACTCATAAATGTGACAGCTATTTGTACAGTCCCGGTTCGAACACATGGAAAGTCCCCTGTTCAACTGCTGACATGAAACAACTTATTACGGACATTGAAGCAAACCGGAGGACAATTACAAAGCACATAGACGGTATGGCACCTTCAGTGCTACGTTATTTATGTGATGTGGAAAGCAGAAATAGACCCTTGAAATTCAAATGATCCCATGATTTTTGTCCTTCGTCGGTGATATTTACTCAGTCACCTCCATAGTTAAGGAAAGTAATATATGATGTGTATAGATCCAGGCCCTTTCACCGTCGAAGATCCAGAAGTCCCAGTCAAAATCGTGTGTCTGGCAACCTTTGCTGGTATCTCGCAGAATTCAACGCACAGGCATCTAAGTCTAGGGCCCCGTGCTCTCACCAGAATACCACCCAGAGAAACGGGCAGACCAGGGCCTAGCGACAACGATTCGCTCCTGGTACTGAGAAGAAAAGTCGTCTGTTTTTTATCAAACACCAAGCGACAGACATCCGTTACCTCGTGGACACAGGAGCCGAGGTTAGTGTTATTCCTGTTTCACTCGTCTCGGGCAAAAGACATCCAACACCGTCCTTTCTACAGGCTGTGAACCAATCGTCAATTCCGACTTTCGGAGAGAAATCACTGACTCTACATTTAGGTCTGAGGCGTCGTTTTCAATGGGTGTTCGTCGTAGCAGACTTGCCTACCCCTATCTTAGGAGCCGATTTTCTCCACCACTTCAACTTTCTGGTGGACATGAAAAACCGGAGGCTTATTGACACCACCACAAACCTCACTGTGAGAGGTATATTTACCACGCAACCCACAGTGAGCCCTGTAATTTGCCAGTCACAGCCTTCGCTTTACAACTGCATTCTCCAGAAATACCCAGACATCACTCGCCCGATATTTAAGGATGGACCCATTAAACATAGTGTCACACATCATATCGAAACAAGGGGACGACCTACAGCTGCCCGACCAAGGACCCTGCCGCCAGACCGATTGAGAATCGCCAAAGAGGAGTTTCAACACATGCTGGACCTCGGAATCATTCGCCCTTCAGCAACTGGTCTGCACCCCTACACATTGTTCCTAAGAAAACAGAGAATGATTGGCGACCATGTGGGGATTATCGTGAACTCAACAATTCCACAGTACCCGATAATTACACTGTACCTCACTTGCACGACTTTTCTGCCTCTCTGCAAGGCGCACGCATCTTTTAAAAGATAGATTTGGTACTTGCATTTAACCAGATACCTATGGAGACTGCTGATATTCCGAAAACCGCAGTCACTACACCGTTCGGCTTATTTGAATTCCTGCGAATGCCGTTCGGTCTGCGTAACGCTGCACAAACTTTTCAGCGGTTTATTGACACCGTGTTACGTGATCTACCCTTTGTATACACGTATATCGACGACGTGCTAGTAGCAAGTACTTCCGAGCAAGAACACGAGAAGCACTTACATCTTCTTTTCCAACGTTTGGACGAGTACGGTCTTATCACTACATAATGTTTTCTCTTTGATCACGCATTTCACAAATCGCATCCTCAAAACACTGGTCTTCTTTTTTACGTACACATTCACTCAATAGCTCGAGAATGCCTCGCTATTTTCTACCACATGCATTCGCGCAAGACATATGTTTTGGAGCAAACTCTTACTTTTAAGCAACATGCTTACGGCCATTCATTTCACACATTACGGTTATTTTCACTGCCTTGTTAGACTTTTTGTCACGCAATTCACAGGCAGCTCAACCCAAATGCAACAGGCTCATTCATCACGCCTGCATAAATCTGGTCAAAGTCATTTTATAGTTTATCTTTTTCTTCCTAACATATCATCTCTACATCGACTATGTCCTATACTCGATGATCACCAAATTTCACAACGTGCTGGACAACTTGAGCTATTGTCATGACAAATGAACCACTGGCTCATTACTATACGATATTCCGCTCTTTTGTTGTACAAAAGATATGGCAGGGGGCTAATGTACATCCACCGGAAATAATATCTGTGAAATAAACAACTCTATCTATCTGCTTAGCTAGCTATTTCACCGTGAAACAAGCAAACCTTAAGCCACCAAGATGAAACGCCTACGCAGCGGCTAAACATCAAACGATTATTTTTGTATAGATAGAATGGTTCCAAACACTTTCGCCACACAACCTTTGGCAGAGTCAGCTCACGTGTCGTCGTTCCTATCCTCTGCAACGCTTGTCACTCACACACGCCTTGTATCTCTGTATCGTCACTTCAGGTCTGAAAATAAATAGCTGACCGAAACTACATCTCTCGCCTTGCTCGTACTTTCAACTTCTTCTTTCGTCTGTTCATCCTTACCGTAGGTGACAACAGTCCTTTTAAGGGCTATCCTTAGATCCGATCAGACCGTATGTGATATCAGTCCTATTAAGGGCTATTCTCGGATCGGATCAGAAGTAGTGACCAGACCGACTAACCACGTCGCTATATATATATATATATATATATATATATAGTGTGAAATTAAGAACCATATCATTTCATATCATTTGTACTGCCTCTCTGTTTTCTGTTCATATAATAAACTACATATATATATATATATACACACATATATATGCACATAGACACACATACGTATATATATATATATATATATATATATATATATATATATATATATATATATATATATATATATATATATAAACGTATATATATATATATATATATATAGTGTTAATGCCAGACGGCTAAGAAGATTCCCTTTTTTCTTTTAAACCCCACTTGACAAAATACCCCCTCCACCTCCTTCCCACCCTACCCCTGTCGACACCCATCCTGTAGACACCTGTCTTACAGGCATTGTTAGTCTAAGTGATAAACTAGGATTGGTATTCCAAATATGATTTTGTTTACAGTAGTCTTCCTGCCTTTGTTAATACTATAGCTTTAAAGAATTAGCTTTTAATGAACTCCCTTTTCTTTAAATCCTTCAACCAATCACCTCCACCCATCCCAATCCCCACCCTCTCCTACGACCACAAAGGAAAAGATATAAATATCACTACTTACTTGGACAGCCAGCTCCCTGATGATTCCTCACGAATGAAATAGTTCTCGTCCTGTAGAAGCTCTTCTATATTAAAACTTTTATACTCAGCTATGTATTGAGTACTTTACTTACTGTGGTTATCTCCGATTCAACCCTGAATAACTTATATATATATATATATATATATATATATCGCCGTATTTTGACTAAAGAAATTAAAGAAATTATTTAGCCTAAATAATTTCTTTAATTTCTTTAGTCAAAATACGGCGATAGCTTACATTTCTAATAATTTCAAACCAACTCGCTGTTTCGAAAATATTCTTTATTCTTACTTAATATATATATATATATATATATATATATATATATATATATATATAGGCGTAGATGGACATGTTTAGTTGCAAGTTTCTGTTTAAAAGATTATACGAGGAAAACCTACATTTTAGACAAAATGTTCGAAATTGTATTAACCCTTCAGGGTATATTTATTTAAAAGATCATGCTAAAAATCAATAAATTATTTCATTGACCATTTTATACTAACATAAATCAGAAACAAAAACATAATACTTATATTCCCCGTGATTCGCCAGGTAAAGACGAAGGAGATGTAAGTTGTGCCTTCAAAATATATTTATATGTACTAATTTCTCTTTAGAAAGCGAATGTAATTTTTAATAAGAATATTGTTATAATTAGATTTCTATTTTGCTTTACATGTTTCATTACTTTACTATTTCTGACATCTTGTGTTTGCATTATTGTAAAATCTTATACTTCAACAGCATTCATATCTGCAGTAAGTAGATATCAATATTCCATTCCTACTCCTCAATCGTTTAATATCTTGACAGATACACGAATAAAAAAAATTAATACTATTCATCGAATATAATTCTTATTCAAAGAAGGTAAACCATATTTTATGAATGTATTTGATGAAACGGTAAAACACATATAAAATACTAAATTAGGGCTCTTGATTAATCGACTTTAGAATAATCGAAGACTTGCAAAACTGAACAGCTCAAAGACATATGATTATATCACATGCCTTACATAAAGCGCAATGTGGCCGATTTATTAACCAAACCCATTTGATTTCATTTATCATCCTTCATAACCACGTGGCGCCATCAATAAAGTGTCCAGTATTTTGAAAGAGTAACGAGAAATATTATTACATGAAAGGTAATTTAATTCACATTAACAGCCACTATTTAACACCTGACACCATTTCTCGTATATTTACTGGTGTGTTATACCGGTTATAGAAAATCACATTAACTATTAACCACGTATCTTCGAAACGCTCTTTAGGACATCTTTATATATTCCTTCATATGTTGTAGATATAGATTATTTATAAATATATTCCTAGTTTGATTATGACTTTATCTCTATTAAGCATTTCACCAAACGTTGCTCTGCAGAAGATTGTGGAGGATTTGTTAAACTGAATACTGGAGTATATAATACTGAACTATATAGTGTGTTTTTATCTCCGTTTTATATCTAATACATTTTACGTGTGGAATTAATGAAATAAATGCTCTATTATATTAATGGGTTGTTTTTTATCAATATCGTGATTTAGTTTCAATAGTATTTGTTTAGTTATCAAATGAAATTCGTTTTTCATTTGTTACATGAATTATATTTTGTGTATTTTAGATATGAGTGCATTATTGTCGAATTGGTCACTGACAATTGAAAAAGACAACGATATATTTTCTACATATAATGATACATTCGTAAGCATACGTATGTCAGGCCTTTCCTCACACGCATATTCTCTTATTCTCAATTTTAGTTACGTGTCGTAACGTCTTACACATTTATTTTACAAATATGTAATCGTCCTCGTGTTATGTGCAAAATTAGTTGATTTATTCCACAAAATCGGAGGCCCTGGAAGTATTCATACATACTGCACTACCTACCTTGATTCAACGGAACAGAGAAGCACCATACTAAAGTCTGTAACAGGATTAGTTACTAAACATTCTGCTACATATACAACAAAAGAAGTAAGTGAGATCAAATCCGAAACCACGTGTTCGATATGAAAGACAATATTCTCAATTAATATTGCCGTTTTCCTTTTAAAATGTGGTGCAGATGCATCGTCAAATATATCCCGGATATAATACCTCATGATTTATGCACAGTGCCTACAATTTTAGGGGAAGGCAAGTCGATTAAATTGATCCCAATGCGTTACTGGTACTTTATTTTCTCGAACCCGTTAACGATGAAAGGCAAAGCCAACTGCCGAGGCATTTGAATTCAGAGCGTAAAGTTACGTAACTATTTGCTGCAAAACATCTTGTCCGACGCTCTACTGATACTGCTAAACCAACTCCCTTCTCCGAATATAACATATATAGGTCGTTTCGATTACTTTATCTGCACATCATATTACATTTATAAATGTGTCAAATAAATTTCACTTATATTTGATAGGATTAGAATATTATGAGACACATTATGGCAGGGCTAATTTATTTCAATTTTTACATCACTAATTAATTCATTAATATAAACCATCTCAGTGTATAAGTGTTTAAAGTTGCTTCCTAAAATAAGTCCATTAGTAATCAAAATGTTAACAGCTGCAATTTTCATAGCCTTGCAGAGTCGTTAGAAAGTCGGATAGAAGGCATTGTGGTATTCGTACTCGCCCTCTACTCTCCGAATTCAAATCCCACCGAGATTAGCTTTGCCTTTCACTCTTTGGAAGTCGATAAAAAAAGTACTATTGCATTCTTCCTCTATATCTCTTTCTATCATCCTGTATTCAGACCTGAAGAGGAAATGGGCTCCACTATACTTTAAAATTCCCTAGAAACACTGTATGCTAATACGGCGTCCCTACGACTCCGTCATGAGTTACAGGACCATATAATATATGAGTATCACTGTATTCTGATATTTTTCTGCCGATATTTATCTGCATGTGAATGAATGATTCATATTTTTATTATTAACAATGTGGATAACTTGTATTTTCCTTGTTTCTTTTTCAGTTATTTGAATGCAGATAATATTCAAAGTGCGGATTCTTCATAACATTAGAAGCCTCGAAAACCTGTCAATCGTAAGTCGTAATTTAGTTTAATTGCTAATAACCAAATATATCCTATGGCGAAGTATATATGATGTAAATCCAACTGATGCGGAAATACAATTGCCTATATTTTCACTTATGTTTCATTTTCCTAATTGTTCATCCATCAGATTTTCTTTTAAATATCTCCATTCATAAGCTTGCTCTAGTTATCTGATTCATATAAGTATCGTAAGTATTACAAGCAGCAAGAGAAGCTGACGTCTGTCCACAATACCACTTAATCATTCCAACAAAACAAAATTTGAAGTTACGTTATACATTTTTAACAGTACAATATTGTCGCTGTTCCCTTTACTGTTTATACAAGATGTTACGGTTGTGACACGTCCCGTCATTATTTAAGCCATTCGTTATCTTGAGCTACGTTATACCAAAGACTTTTTAACATGTTAGTGATGAATGTGACGGAAATGTTGCTGTTTGTTTTAGCATTTTGGCCGCTTTGAGGTTCCCCTTTGGGCGATATATTATTTCGTAATGTATTTTAAATTAGTAGTATTTTGATATTAGGTTTAGTGTGCTGGAACAAGAAATGCGATAACAATATTTCAGTATATATTTGATATCATATTTGGTGGCTTAAAATGTTGATGCCCAACATTCAATACATATTTATGTGTTTTTGATCTAGAGAAAAATCAGTGAATCCGACAATTTTTTATGAGTGATATTTATGCTTTGTTTCAAAAAGCTTTCAATAAACATGAGTATTATGTGTGATGTGATTATGTTATCTACGCGCATGCGTCATAAGCATAAAATCATAGCTGCAGATTTCAGTGAAAGGAGATTGCCATTGACTAATTTAATGGTTTCTGCTTTAGGCACAAGGCCACAATTTGGGGGGGAGAGGAAAGTCAATTAAATCGACCCCAGTACATTACTGGTGCTTTATTTTATCAACCCCATAAGGATGTAAGGCAAAACTAACCTCGGCGGCATTTGAACTCAGAACGTAAAAGGCCGCAACACTATGCTGCAAACCCTTGACTAATATAATGATGCATAAATTTGCACACATATATATAATATTATATTGTATTATGAAATGTTGATTAATCGGCAGTTGATGTGTTTATACCACTCCAATAAGTAAACAATGGTGTATGTTGTGCGCATTAAAAAACGCTCATAAATAGAAACAGTCGTATGGTATGGGAGGGAAAGGGCATGCTCATTGCGCTGTCTCATGTCGTATGACCGTACGATAAATTGCGGAGCTTATGTTCGACATAATGTAGGCCTTGTTCGTTTTAAAATCCTCAGTCAATATAATATAATGTAACTTCCGTTGTGATAAAATTACTAACAAAAGACGAAAGTTCCTTAGTTTAGTATTTTGCCTTGCATAATCTAATCCTACAAACATTTGTTTTATTTGATGATTTTTTCAAGCACCTTATACAGATATGCAAAACATACAGTTTCGTATTTCAGGAAATATTGCCTGAAATGTCTTCATAATAATGCCATTTGAGATATAGCTTAACATTTGACATTATATCGTTTCTCCAAATATTTGCTATTATATTTGTTCATTGTCCAGATTATAAATTATTGAGGCTTATGACGAAGCTTGCTAACAATATAAATTTGTCTATAATGAATATCTTTTCAGCTGGTATATCTTGTACAATATATAAAACTCAAGATGGGAAGGAATAAAGGAAACAAACAAGAGAATATAATATAATAGTTATCATTCTTAACGCTCCGTATAATTGCTTAACTTTAATTCCTTTCGTCATCACCTAATATACTGTCTAAACCTTAATCGATATTGGCCAGCAAGTATTTGATTTTCATCAGTAACTGAGTCACAGTGCATCAGCTTATACATTAACAATGCACTGATCATTAATGTTCGAATCACGTCAACACATGATCACATGACTCTAAGTTTAGAGTTCATTCCAACTCAGATCCATACCTATATTTCCCAACAACTGTTACTGATAACACATCGTGTAGCAGCAATAAGTCGTATAAATATTCTAATCATACGTCAACATTTTAATTTGAGCTATCGTGTCGTTCGATTTCCCATCAAAACATTTTCAATATTGATTTGCTTCTATCATTCGTTAATCGATTATCTCTAATGGTATTAATGAAATAACTGCATAAACTTATATTAAACCTTCTAACCATAAGTATAAGACAGGAAACAGAAACAGTTTCAGTGACGCAAGTAGGTCTGCTGCAGGTTCACTCTTAAATTGTAGTGTATGTCTAATATTTATATTAATGTTGCAGAAAAAGCCGTATCATATAACAAATATTATACGGCAATGATATAGTTTAAAATGTCATATAATATAGCAAGACATTGCGTATGCTGTTCATACACGTACTATGTATGTTATGTACAGTGTGCTTTAAGCTGTATCAGTTTGCTCCATGCCTACGCTTAACCATACCTCATGAAATGAATAGTTGTTTCCAGTCTATGACATTAACGATACATATGTAAACTTTCGACGCAGGAATTAATGCATTAAAGTCAAAGCAAAATACAATAAATCTTGGATTATAATTTAAAAGTATCAAGTAAAACGAAATTGTATAATAGCCGATTCGTTTTATAATATGTAATCGTATAAAATATGGACTACGTTTCAGTGAATTGTCACTTAAATTTCAAATATGTAGGACAACCAATATTCATGGAACATTATATGAAGCATGTGGAAAATAAAGTCGATAAGAAGGATGGAGACGTAATGTATAGAATAATGTTGTGGAAGCGGTAAATTATTAAGGAAATGGGAAAGTATAAATAGATGCAGGTGTCTATGAAATCATTCATATTATGTAGCAACTTTTCAATATCGACGTAATCAAAGAGTACAATATATCACCAACAGTGTATAGGTAACAGTGCATATAAAGAAACGTGAGTGACATAATGTGAGAGGGAACAGGAGAGAAAGTTACTCTCTTTCTCTTTCACTGTATACATATATATGTGTATGTGTGTGTGTGTGCATGTGTGTGTGAGTGTGTGTGTGTGTATAAACTATTTTGAAACTGCAAATACTCAGTTGTTGTAAGTGTTGTGGATGGACGTACATCTATACATATATATAAAACTGTAGTTGTGTGTGTGTGTGTGTATGTCCTCATTTTTGCAAAGTCTATACAAATCCACATTTCTACTCCGATTGACTTCAAATTTGCATTTCTATATTCCTTGCGGTCTAAAGATATTAACTGCAGCTTTTATCTTTCAATTTTCTGTTGTTAAAGGGGTGTTAGGCGCCGGTTATCGATCTCCGTCGTGCTCTTATAATATCTGTATGTATGTCTGGCTGTCTGCATTACGGCGTTATGACGTATTATGTTCGCTATTTTCCGTTCATTACCAGGGAAGGTCTTCACGAACCAAAGTATCGTTTTCCTGTTTTCCTTCGGTTGCAACGTTATTCGAAATATTTACTTCTGCGTTCACAGATTGATCTTTTTAGTTTCAGAAGATCCCGTTAAGGGTGAAAGCAGCGATACTTTGCTTAAACTTTAATCTGTTATTTTAATATAAGCGAGGCAAGCCAGCCCAGTTGCCACTTCTTGCCAATAAACATTAACCCATTATGCGCCATTCGTCTAACTGTAGAGCAACAAATACCAACTAAACGGAGCGTTGACAAGAACTATGGCGAGTGAATCTTCGAGGTAAGCAGATTCCTCCCGAGCTGTTAGTTCCCGCGGGATTCTCTGCTACACCCTTTCGTAATAATACCGAACAACGTACTGCTAGCCACTCCTTCCTCCAAAAGCCGTACAAAGCGGACATGTGTATCGGGCAGATGGGTCGCGTACAAATCTACACCAGGCCCACGCGAGAAATTCGCAAGGGAGTGCACCGAGAGGGATAGAGAGAAAGAGTAACTTAGTGACAAGAGTGCGAATGAACTTTTGAGGTAAGTAGCCTACGCCTTACTGCTATGTCATTGGAACCTTCTGCCAACTTAACCTGTGACTTTCTCTTTCACATTTACTCCAATAGACCAAAACAGAGGAGTATGAAAAGAAGGGGCTCAACAATATTTCTATAAACAATGCACGTAGACAGCTAATTTCAACTTCTTAATTTTCTCCAAATAAAACAAGTTTTCTGTCGGTATATTTTCGTGAGTTTTTAACAGGTACTCACAAATAAACGTTTCTCATTGGAGGTGCTATTACCAATGTTCTTACCCGTGCAACGCCAGGATACACTACTAGTAGGAAATATATGTATTAGCACGTTATTTCTTGAACGAAAGTCCATACAGTATTTTATTCCATCAGATATCAACGTCGAGCTTACCTCTTTAAATATCATCAATATCGTATCAAATGCGCATTATAGTAAAATATTACTCGGTTTTCTCGGATCCAAGGTAGAAATAGATGTTAGGTTACTTACGCTCTGTTGACTACACTGTTATCTTTGTTATTTTTTATTTCTACAATTTAACTAATCGACAGAAATCTTTAAAGATAGGACTCTCTCCTGTTTATTAAGTATTCTTACGCTTTACTTCCACGCCCGTCCTCATTCAATTGACGTATAATCAAACAGGTTCTACCTTTTATAACCCTGTCTCTATGCATCGAAGATTCCATTGACAAATGCATCCATCCATCTTGCCACCATGACAATACATTATGCTACGTAGAAAGTTTGGATCCACCAATTTCATTAAACCGAGAAATCGCGCAGAAATTCTCCTTCCTGTTCTTATTGTTATCCACTAATCGCTATCACCTTAGGACGCTTTCTAAATCATCACTGTATGATTCAATGAATGAATTTGTAGATTATGATTTTAGGTAGATTTCTGTCGCTGGAGATGCTAAACATCATAACATATTGACCTTTAACTAAATATTGTGAATAATATGCTTATCTATATCATAAACACAAAGACGTAAGATATGGGAAATCTATATACGTTATGCTTTATTAATCATTGACAACAAGCATTAGGCTTTCCGCTCTGTTTGCTTAATGAGATTTGAGAGTTCAAGTGTTTATCCAAAGTTCATTCCCAAATAATCAAGGTAGTTTCAATCTAGTATCATTCTGATCAATTCGCTCACCGGAAAGCTTTTAACTGCTGAAGGTTGTTTATGTATAACAATGTAATATATTTAAATGGTATAGTATGGTGGATGTCGTTATAGGAAATGTTCTCATTGTTAATTTCCTGTTTGCTGTTGTCGCATAAAAGCAAGATTCCTCCAGTAATTGAATATCATCTACCAGGAAGTCTTACCACTCGTTAATTCAAAATTATGTATTTTCCTTCAAGTACTTTATAGCAACAATGGGCATTGTTATTTCATAAAATACAAATGCATGTATACGGCTAAAATCTATCTATCTATCACTATACATGTACACACACACACACATACACACCACATACACCACACACACACATATATATATACACATATAATATATATATCACATATAATATATATATCATTATATATATATATATGTGTCTTTGCGTATATATATGTATATATGTGTATATATCTATATCTATCTCTATATATATATGTATATATGTATTTATATGTGTGGGTATATGTATGTGTGTGTGAATGTGTGTGTGTGTGTGTATTTGTGTGTATATGTGTATATATCTATATCTATCTATCTATATATATGTATATATGTATTTATATGTGTGTGTATATGTATGTGTGTGTGTATGTGTGTGTGTGTGTGTATTTGTAGTAACCAATAGAAAGTGAATATTATGTTTTACATACTTTGGTAGAAAACTGTGTAATCACGTTACTTGAAGGAACATCACGTTAACAATACAATACATAATGAGACCTGCTGCTTCTTTAACAAGGCGCTGATAACACAAACGTAAAAATAGAGATAAAATATATATGCAATAAGAAGCAAAACTATTTGATAACATAAAGACAATTTTACATTTCAGTCATATGATTGCTCTGGGTCATCCTTCTTTGCAGGGCGCGTACACACACACACAAGCACACACACAAACGTACACACATAATACACACACACACACACACACACACAAACGTACACACATAATACACACACACACACACACACACACACACATATATATGTTTATATGTATATATTGACGAGGAATAAAATGTATATATATGTATAAAGAAAACAATGGAATAATTTTCAGTCATGCCTGTGTCTTATTTTATTACTATCTATAAAGAATAAAATTCTCTGTTTATAAAATTCAACAGAATTGGACGTATGAAAGCAAATTACTAAAGTTGTAGTATCAAGTTCTTTAGTTGCTAGGTATGTTGAGTTATACAGGCTAATGCAACGACGAATTACACATCAAAAGGAAATTATTCTTATTATCCATATCTAATATTAAAATTTTCTCACGTTTCGTTCGTATTAATTACAACTCAATATTTATATCATTTACTTTCTTGAAAAACCAAATGTTTCTTTTATGCCCAGAAATATCATTTCTTTCCCTGAATATAATAAACATGTCAAAATAATACACCACATTGAAATTATTGAATCGATTGCTTTAAATTTCCTGTTTGTATTCCACTGGGACCATTCTGTAAATTCGTAATGAATGAATGAATAAAATATCTTTGTAGTAGTATCTGAGCAACACAAAACGAGTGAACGACCGCAAATATTTTAGTAATTTCCCCAATTTACAATTTCGCTAGCAATATAAAAAGTGCATGCATACATCCATACATACAAAGGCAGGCAGAGAGACATACGTAAGTACGAGCATACATACATACATACATATTGGTTCCCACTTTGAAGGATCCGCTTTTGCAATCCAAGAAAAGGGGATTAACACGAAATACCTGATTCACAAAAGAGATAGGGATGCAGGCAAAACACCTAGATGTGATAACAAGTGCAGACTCTGCAG
>OZ024745.1:66893198-66920698 GCA_964016885.1 Eledone cirrhosa
ACTTCTCATGTAGTGAGACGAAACAACATTTTCAACTCAAGCTTAAAGATCTAAAAGGTCTAAAGTCTGTCTCGAGCCCGAAGGCTCATCAGGATGGTGTTTATCCCGGTGTCCGTAGCTTGAAGAGACTGGGATTACAAGACATCCCCTAGGCAATCCATCGCAGGGTTAAACTCCAGCTACTGACAAGTACTCATTTTTATGTGCGTATGCTGGAGCAACGTGAAATGAAGTGTTTTTGCTCAATAACACAACACACAATCCAGTCAGGGAGTCGAAGCCATGACATTAACATTCAATAC
Source organism: Eledone cirrhosa (assembly GCA_964016885.1). Taxonomy (NCBI): domain Eukaryota; kingdom Metazoa; phylum Mollusca; class Cephalopoda; order Octopoda; family Eledonidae; genus Eledone; species Eledone cirrhosa. The sequence goes on from OZ024745.1 coordinate 66,893,501, forward strand.
TAGGCCATGCGCATCCTCTCCCAAATGAAAGGTAAAGATTTATCTTTCATATAAACCTTTCTAATGACAACGAATAAAATTTAGAGTCAGTTATTTCAGTGAATGCGAACTGATTTGCCAAAGCTTTGTCACATACTAATATATATATATATATATATATATATATATAGGGACAAACGTCAAGTACGCTTGAATTTAACTCACATGAATACAAGACCACTTAAAAGCTGATATTGTCATAAAAGATCGTCTGAAGTAATATAATATATATATATATGTGGGGGGGGGGGGGTTGAATAAGGAATAAAACATCTTTGGTGTAATCAGATATAAGCACTCCACGAAGTGGGTACCTTAAGGTGTTACCTACCCGTATATGGTATCAGACGGAGTATCATTATTGCCTTTCATCCTTACGGGGTCGATAAAATAAAGTACCAGTAATACACTGGGATAATTGCTGGCCTTGTGCCAAAGGTAGAAACAATTATTATAAAAAAGAAGAGAGAGACGGTGTCACGTATACATCGTTAGTTTATTATCTCACCCTGTGGTGGTGTAACATTTATTTGATGTGTTGTCATCAGACAGGTATTGAAAAGTAATATAGAACTCGATGTTGGTAGTACGGCTGTATGCGAGTATATAACTGAATTTAGTTTGTGAATGTTATAAACATATTCATTGAATACCCACCAGCATATATATTTAAAAATAAGTTAAATTTGTTTATAGTTATTAAAGGAGATTTTAATACTGTTCTAAGCAAACTGATAAATGTCTGTAGTTTCTTGCTTAACACATTTTCTTTACTGTACTTATAGTCTGCTAGAATATTTCTATTTGTTTTTCAATCAATTATTTTCTAAAACTTGCCGTCGTACAAAAATCAATTTCAGTGTTAAATGGTATATTAAAGAAACATTTCATCTGCTCATCTGGTTAATAGTTTTGTTTCAGATTCATATTTGATTAATTGATTTTTGTATTCAAAATATCAACTATCACCTTTGCTAAGAATATTTCATATTTCCACCATGTTATCTGAGAGACATTGTGTTGTGTTATATTAAATGTCTTGCTTTTGTAGCAACTTTTTCGTAACTCTTAATGAAAAACAGATGAGTCTCCGTTCGCTTTTCGTGTACTCTATTAAAAAATATGAAATACGACGCTCCTCTGTTTGGAATAATCACTGGCCAGCTGGTTTTTATATCTTGTTGATATATTTCCTCGATTACATATATCATTATTATGCGTATTTATATTGGTGCTTCTTGATTAAATGCCGCCTCACTAAAGGAAAACATGAGAAATAATGATAAAGGACTGAATGCATAATATCGCCAAATATTTTCCCCTATGCGCTTACTATAACTATACATGAATTGACGGTATGCTGTATCATCAGATTATACTGCCTTAAACTGAGAGCTAGACAACTATCCATGTTTACCTGGAGTTATATTCTGTAACAAGCATGAAATTTGTTTGCTAACAATGAAATATTGAAATAACCGACAAAAGATAGATTACTGAATATCGGGAAGATATTTACGTATTTCATTCTCTTTATTCCTACGTACTGACCTTTTGGCTACTATCAAGTTTTCAAAACTTTACCAGCAAATGAGGTACTGAGTGCCCTGTGTTATCTGGTTTGCTTAATGTCGGGAAATCGTATGAAGGGAGATCCGGGTGGATAAAAATAAACATGACTAATATATCACTTAACGATGGTAAATTGAAAATATGCATCGATTTCTTTGCGTATTAGAATCAATAAAATAAAGAATCTTACATTCTAATCCTACATTTTCATGATCGCTGTATTTCATCCAACTTGGGAAAAAGCAATTTATTTCGCAGCATCATTAAAAACCACATGATCATTTTGCAAGGATGCTTTTCCATTATCAAACAAGATCTATCCAAACTTCGTAGTTTCCGTAGGCATAAACTGAAACTCCCATAAAACTTAATATGTCTATTTGATAAGACGAAAATGATTTTGAACGAATAATGTTTACACGAATATTTATTAAAAATGCCAAGATCCATTGAAATGACATAAACGAATCAGAATTTACTTATAAAGAATGAATGAGCTATATAACATTTCACAAAATCGATTCCAGATACTGATTTTTTACAACTTGTAAGAGATGAAACCTTTTAATACAACAAGGCATAAATTGTTCACGTTGAGAAATATCTTGATTAAATAAATGTTTCGAGAGAAAAAGTAAAACACGATTGATAAAATATACCAACTGTTCGAAAAGCGAATATATAATTTTTCTTCACTCATTTCATCCATGTATGTTGAAGAAGCTCACATTTTCTTTGCAAGGCTGCCATCATATCTGAAGTGAGATTTATGGAAGGATTTATATTAATTCCCGGATATAAATATCGCGAAGACATTAATGTATCAACTATCTAAATTCAATGCTCATAATCATGTTGAATCTTATTTATTTTAAATTATCTTTAGTTTTAATGGGAAAATACCAAGATATTTGTAGATGTGTTTATAAATATATATAACGAAGTATTTTGTCTTCAAATATGAAAAATCTCTGGCTTGATAAAATCCGTATTCAAAGTTTGAAATTCTATCTGTGACTACTAATATATATAAATTGTTAAAATATTCTACTAAATAATTACATTATAAGTGGAAATATAGGATCCAATTTTCCAGCTAGGAACCTGAAAACTCGTGTCAAATATTTATATAAAGAGGACTTCTTTCATGAAATTAAATGAAATATACCTTCCAACATATGCCAGCATTTTCAGACCACCCAGAAAAGCACCAACGTATCATTGATGAAAATGAAAACATCTATAAGATTATATGTCTTCGGCCACTATGTCTTGAATTACACCCAGAAATATATCTTAATGCACAATTGTTCAAGTGGTAAAAACACATTAATTGCAATGGAATTTGACATATACCGTGAGTCACACAATTTCATGGGTCGCGTTCGGTTACAACTGGATGTTGATCCAACAGATAGAGCCAGTACAGCCTTGCAGATGGTCAAATACGTTTTAGGAAGACATTTCATCATTCACAAGGCTGCACTGTCGCTGTCTACATCAACATTGCCAAACTTTATGAATATTATAAATGTGACTTCATAAAACCCCAACGAAACCACAATAAAGATTTTCATATATTTTAAAACGTACAAATTTTTATACTTAATAAATTCAACATTTCATATTATTCAAGTTATTAAACAGGAATACATATCATGCATCCGGTTGTCATATACGCAACTATGTTTCTGTTTTAATATAATTGATACTGATATATATATTTATACGTGCATATGAGTATGCATGGTTGCCTTATGCCTGATTTAGACGTTCGGTACTCAACAGTATATTTTCGGGGATTCCCGGAAAAGTGTCGTCAACTGCAACTTCACGTTGACTAATGGGTTTTAATGACATTTCATAGACAGATTCAATGTGTGGACGACCATTGTGTATATAGGTATATTGATATATAAATATATATATATATATATATATATATATATATATATATATATATATATATATATATATATATATATTAATAAAAGGAATTCCAACTTTGTCTGATTTACTCGTTTTATTTACAATCCTTTAAAATGTATGGTATTAGAATGAAATAGTATGGTAGAATATTAAATGTTAAGTGTTAATTGAACAAGTACTTTCATGCTTTCGCAATTTTCAGGTTCATAATGTGTGGTGACAGTCAAGTTTGCAATTTTCAACTGTAATGAGATGGGTAAATTGTGTGCCTTATATACTGTGAAAATATGCTCCAGAATGCTAAATCTTGCAAACTGTTTTTCGACCAATCGGTGTGTAGTTTCACTGGATTACTAAAGCTGATTGGTTTAGGCGTCACGGTTGGTTGAACATGTCTAACGACTACTAATTGACCCTATCCAAAGCATCAATTGTTTTGCTATTTTTATAAATGATGAAAATAGCATTTTCTAGTAATCATCACCATCAACATCACTTTCATTATTATTGTTGTTGTTGTTGTTGTTGTTGTTAGTGGTCGTAGTAATAGTCAAAGGGATACCCCATTATTATTGTTCATTTAGCTTGGGTTTGAATTTATCAATTCACAAAAGAGATGAGTAGTACCAACTTACCATTCCTAGATATAATGATAATCAAAAACGACACCACCATTACCACGGATATATATTATAAACACACAGACACCCATCAATATCTGGATTTTAAGTCGTGCCATCCACTTCATACAAAACGCAACATCCCATAGTGCCTAGCCAGAAGAATTTGTACCATTGTAGAAGATACAAATACCAGGTACAAAGGCCTAACAGAACTAAGAGAATTTTTGCTCAAACAAAAATACCCATCTCTACTTATAGAAAATGGCATACAGCTGGCTATAAAAATACCTATACAACAACTTAGGACAACCCAAGGAAGAAGAAACCAAGAACTGGTCATACCATTTATAATGACACACAACCCATGTCACCAGAATATCTTCAACACTGCCAAAGCAAACCTACCGATCATTGCTCAAAGTAATGAATTAAAAGGCTTAATCACAGATCGATCTTTAACACTTAGTAAAAGACAGCCGAAAAATTTGAAGCAATTACTAACAAAAGCAAAGTTTGACCTTAACAACAACGACCAATCATTCACTGTATCTAAATGCAATGATAGTCGATGTGGCACATGTCAATCCATACACGCCGCTCAAAATATGAAAATAAAAACTGGAAAATTATTCCCAAATGCAAATATGAACTGCAAAAGCAGAAATCTAATTTAATGCATTAAATGCCAGAATTGTGAAGAACTATATGTCGGTCAAACTGGAAATGCACTATCGGAACGTGCACGGGTACACCGACAGCAAATCAGAGACCCAAATGTCCATCAGATACCCCTAAGTAACCATCTAGCAACATGTGGTCAGGGAATATTTATAATATTCCCATTCTACACAACCCAAGTGAAATCAAGAGAAAAATCAAAGAAAAGAATTTTATTGATAAATTCAAACCCAAGCTAAATGAACAATAATAATGGGGTATCCCTTTGACTATGACTACGACCACTAACAACAACAACAACAACAAAAATAATAATAATAATAATAAAAGTGATGTTGATGGTGATGATTACTAGAAAATGCTATTTTCATCATTTATAAAAATAGCAAAACAATTGATGCTTTGGATAGGGTCAATTAGTAGTCGTTAGACATGCTCAACCAACCGTGACGCCTAAACCAATCAGCTTTAGTAATCCAGTGAAATATCATACCGATTGGTCGAAATACAGTTTGCAAGATTTAGCATTCTGGAGCATATTTTCACTGTATATAAGGCACAAAATTTACCCATCTCATTACAATTGAAAATTGCAAACTTGACTTTTATCACACATTATCAACCTGAAGATTGCGAAAGCATGAAAGTACTTGTTCAATAACACTTAACATTTAATATTCTACCATACTATTTCATTCTAATACCATACATTTTAAAGGATTGTAAATAAAACGAGTAAATCAGACAAAGTTGGAATTCCTTTTATTAATATAATCTTCTATACACAATCATACACACCCGTGTATATCTCTCTCTCTCTCTCTCTCTCTCTCTCTCTCTCTCTCTCTCTCTCTATATATATATATATATATATATATATATATATATATATATATATATATATATAATGTGTGTGGCTGAGTGGTGAGTGGTTAGAGAACTGGATTCGCAATCGTAACGTTGTGAGTTCGATTGCTGGACCAGGCGATGCATTATGTCCTTGAGCAAGACACTTTATTTCACGTTGCTCCTTCTACCTCGAGTTGCGACCGATAGATAGTATTAGAAATTGGAAAGACCAACGGAAACATTGTTTCCTCGGTCCGATTTGACGAAAGTCGATGGTTCCTAAAACTATATATAACCAAAAGTTTATATGGTTCGTTGATTATTCAACGAATTTAATTTTACAATAATTTAGAAGCACTCGACAAGATTTTATCTGGAGTATCTATAATATTATTCAAAATATTAATAAATGAGAAATATTATCATAACCAAAGTATATATGTTATTATACATATTTCAAAGGTACAATGGTGTTTCAGTACATTTCCATCAGATAAAATATATAAGAGATTGGACATGCGACATACTACTGGAATTCAAGATGATTCAAGTACCTTAGCAGTATGTCGAATATCCAATCTCTTATATATTGTATCTGATGAAAACGTACTGAAACACCATTATACCTTTGAAATATGTATAATAAAATATATACTTTGGTTATCATAATATTTCTCATTTCTTAATATTTTGAATAATATTATATATATATGTCTGTTCGTTTGTTTGTTTGTTCACGAACTCCTCCTATGGTTTTGGTTTTGGAGATAGACATATATATTCTGAAACTAAATTGCCCAGGGTACTTGGATAAGTTTATTCCATTTTAATCAAAGGGTTACCCGGGGGCACAAAACGCCGCTGAAATTTGTTTCCCTTCGATTTATATGAAATTTAATCCATAGATAAATGATAAGATATGATGCCTATACACAAAAGTTTTGAATTGATATTTTGAAAAAAGTTATTTATAAGAATCAAAATAAGAATAAGATTTAAATATTGTAATTTTGATTTGATATATTACAAAAAATAATGTTTTCCAATTTTTCATTTATTACATTTTACATTGACTAATATTGAAATGTAGAGTTTTTCTCCATAAATTATATCAATGATTTAAAATCAATCATCATTTTCTTACCCCAAAAAGTGTGTGAAACGCAGCAAGGCACGGGTAATTCGGCTAGTATATATATATATGTGTGTGTGTGGGGGTGTATGTGTGTGTGTGTGTGTGTGCGTGTGTGTGTGTGAAAGAGTAAAATAGTATATATATATATATAGAGAGTGAAAAATGGAATGGGAACAAAACAGAGAGGCAGTACGAACAAAGGTTTATTAGTTTCACGGTCTTGAGAGTGGGGTGGTGGTGGGGAACGACGTTTCGGGTATAAGTCCTTCTTCGGGCGAAAAGTGTGTGGGAAGAGAGTTCCAAGGGTGTGTAGGGGAGTGGGGTAGTAACATTTAGAAAAAAAAGGGGTCAGAGGAAACGGTGCAAATGAACATAAATATAAAAACATAATAAAAATAAAAATAAACATGAAGATAAACAAGTGGTGGAAGGATGTGGGGCGTGTAGGGGTGGTGGCGGGTGGAGTGGGGAGAGGGAGGCGGGGTGTCCGAGCGGGGAGGGCTGAAGGTGGTGTGTGTGTGTAGGTGTACGTGTGTGTGTGTGTGTATGTGAATGTGAGAGTTGGGGGAAGAACGGGGTTGCATGTTCAGGAAAAGGTATGTGTGGGGTGGGGTGGGGTGTAGGCGGTGTGTGTGTGCGTGAGTGGATGGGGAGGGGTCAGAGGGGTGGGGAGGGGGAGATGATTCCGGAGGCTGAGTGTGTAAATATGTGGTGGTACGCACGTGTGTGTGGTGTTTATACGTATTGTGGATGTAGGTGGCGTGTGGGAAAAAAAATGTTGTGAGTGTATGTCCGTGGGAAAGTTCCTAGGTAGTTCCGTAGAGCGTCTGGTGGGGTGCCGGATAATTCCTTGTGATGGAGTTGATTCGTGGGAGGAGCGATGTCCAATGTGTGTAATCCGTGGTTGGGTTGGTCGGAAGAGGGGAGATGTGGGGTGCGCGCGAACAGGAAGTGGTCAGAGGGTCAAGGCAGGAGGAGGGTTGTGTGTCTGTGTGTGCGGAGAGGTGGTCAGAGATTCAGGGTATAGCAGCAGTGGAGGAGATGGCAGGTGAAGAAAGTCGGTGTGTCAGTGTGCGCGGAGGTGCGGTGGACAGGGGAGAGGATGGGTAGGTGTGAAAGGTGGAGTGAGGAGGGAGGTGTATTAGTAGAGGTGTTAGTGGGATGTGTGTGTGTGTGAAAAGTGGTGTGGGTGTAGCGGGGAGATGGAGGGAGAGAGAGAGGTGTGGGGGCCGGTGGAGGGAGTGTAGTGTACTGGTGTGTGTGTGCATGTTTGGATGAGTGTGTGTTTGTGGTGAAGGTGGTGTTAGTGGGTGTTAGTATACTGGTGGTGGGGAAAGGGTTGAATGCGGGTGTGATAGTGGGGTCAGTGGTGGTAGGGTGGGTACAGTGGGTGGTGTAAGTCGGTGTGTGTGTTCCTGTGCGTGGGGTCGGGAGGTGTTAGTGTTATTAGTTCTGGGGTGGTGGGAGTGAAGGTGTGGGTGAGGGTTAGTGGTGGTAGTAGGGTTTGTGGTTAGTGTCAGTGCGTGTATATATCTACCGGTGGGTGTGTGCGTGATAAGGGGAGGGGAGAGAAGAAAGGATGTTAGTATTGTTAGTTGGGGAAGGGTGGTCGGGTTTGGGGTGGGGGTGTTAGTATTGTTAGTTGTGGGGTAGGCGGTGAAAAGGAAGAGTGTGTTAGTGGTGTTAGTGGGGGATATGTGTGTGTGTGGGGGGGGGCGGTCGAAGGTTAACGGAATAGGGGTGGGGAGTTCAGGCCGGGGGAGTGTGGGTCTGTAGGGTGAAGATGGTGCATTGTTAAACACTGATGAGGGTGGCGGGTGTTATCGCGATGTCAAAGAATGGTTGCGGTTGAATGATGAGAAATAATGACTGCTCCGTGCCACGAAGTACCAGCTCAGAGTATAGTGTATGATTGTTCATAACTCCACTTAGTTTTGCTGCTTATGTGTGATGATGGGTTTAAGTACTTGGAGTAGGCCTGTATGTGTGAGTGTTGCATCCGTGCATACGTGCATATGAGTATATATATATATATATATATATATATATATATATATATATATATATATATATATATATATATCAATATTGGTGGCATAGTTCGGATCTAGCTCTCAAAACGGCCGGAGCTCAGCCGTCGGGGTCGTGATTCTTTTCATATATATATATATATATATATATATATATATAAAAGTATATATGTATATATATATATACATATATATATATATATATATATATATATATATATACATATATATATATATATAGTAATAATAATAAATTTGAAGACTAAAATCCAAAGAGGGCTCGATAAGGATAAATATATATCAAATATATAAGAACCTATTGCAAATATTCGGGTTGACTGCCCCCTATCCGGGAAATATCTCTCTTGTAACATTGTCTACAAATGTAAGGTTGAAACACCCACGTCCCGTAGGGCCTACATAGGGTTAACCGCCAATAGATTCAAGCAGCGTCTTTACAGGCATACCCATTCTTTTCGTTACCCTCCAAGAAGGAATATGACGTCACTTTCAGCTTATATCTGGAGTCTAAAAGACAACCACACCCAATATAATTTACACTGGGAGATCCTAGCTAGGGCTAGATCGTATGACGGTAAGAAAAGACCATGTGATCTCTGCGCCGCTGAGGCCCTGGAAATACTCTACGCCACAGACCACCTCTTAAACAAAAATTCTGAGGCAATTTCGGCTTGTAAACATAAATTGCACAAAACTTTCCTGTATTACAGCCCCACATTATACCCTAACGAATAGTACGATCTATACGTGGTTATTTTACGTCTTGATGTGGTAGCTAAGTATTTGTTATGTTTATACCATTACTTATTTGCATAGGTAAGTATATATTACCTGTATGTTTTGTGAATTTACGTATACTTTCTCGTGCGTATATTTGATTGTATATGTTATGGCGTATAATTTTATATATTCTGGTACATATGGTTTGGTTATGTGTATACGGGAGTTTTGCGTCTGTGTGAGTATGCAGGTTCGTACGTATGTAGGGTGTGTGTATATGTGTACTTCATGTTTTGGTTGACGTACGTCTCCGAACATTTATGTATTTACATGTAGGTATGTGTGTGCGCTTGTTATATACGTATTTATTTATTTATATACGTTGATTTATTTATTTATTTATTTGTATACACGCACACACACACACACATATTTATATGTGCGTGCTTTTGTATACCTATGGCAATTGTTTTCGCGTATGCTTGTGTATGTACGTATTTGCATGCGTGTATGTATTTATTTAATTCCTATTACCTCTGTATTGTATTTTTTTACTTTATTCTTAACTCTGAAGCGGAGGTTCTTTCAGTTTCCTAGTTAGAATTTTAGTCTACGACTTCAGTTATACCATTTACGTGGTTTTGTCTTTGCGTGCAATTGTTCTCCACGCACCACATATGACGTATTATCTTCGTTTTTTTTCGTTCATTGCCAGAGAACGTCTCTATGAACCACCTAAGAGAACATTAGTCTACGACTTCTTTTATACCATAAACGTGGTTCTGTCTTTGCGTGTAATTGTTTTTCACCGCTCCTATTAATGACGTATTATATTCGTTTTGTCCCGTTCTTTGCCAGGGAATGTTTCCACGAACCAAAGTATCGTCTTCCTGTCTTCCTCCGGTTGCAACGTTTTTTGAAATATCCACTTCTGCGTTTACAGATTGACTTTGTCAGTTTCAGAAGATCCCGTTAAGGGTGAAAGCAGCGATTCTTTGCTTAAACTTTAATCTGTTATTTTAATATATATATATATATATATATATATATATATATATATATATATATATATATATATATATATATATATATTTGTAAATGTGTGCGTGTGTGTGTGTCTGTGCATGTGGTGTGACTCGGAACACAGAGAAATACAGTGTGAGATGAGTCAGAAAAAAGATATTGAGGAAAATTGGTCACATCATCAGATTAGTATTTAATTCATCGATCTCTAATTTATGGACCAAATAATGTTTTCTCTATTGTTTACTTATTAATATTAATTCTTCATGCAAACAATGCTATCCAACCCTGAAGGAACGCTTTCATTTCGTCACGTTTATATATATACATAAAGAGAGATGTACATCTCTCTCTCTCTCTCTCTCTCTCTCTCTCTATATATATATATATATATATATATATATATATATATATATATATATATATATATATATATATATACACAGAGAAAGCGAGATTGAGGAGAGAGAGGGAGAGAGAGGAAACGTGAATGAGAAAGAGATTGCTGATAAAGGTGAACATAACATTTTGGCAACGACGGTTATTTGAACTCACAGTGATGGAATTTAATTTCTTGATAGAATGTCGTACTAAATACTTTATCAAAGATGAAATAATATATTAAGATACAGTTGCATTAAATCATTTATGCGTTTTGTTCACCGTTGTCTTTTTGAAATAATGTTTTTAGATGTAATTGGTATTTTCCATTGCTCCTTCATGAGAAAAATAATAATTTCGCTCATTCGTATTTAGGAAGGAAGAATGGAATGAGAAGTTTTATTATTCTATTCGGTAAGCTATAGTAGACCAGATTCTCTAACACATCCCTTCTTTTTATTGTTAACACTGTTGGTTGGCGAGTGGGAAAATCATTAGAGAGACGGATTAAAATGCTTCGAAATATTTTTTTCTAGTTCTTTACATTCAGAATCCGAATCCCGCTAATGTCAACGTTGCTTTTCTCCCTTCTAATGTTGATAGAATAGAGTTCTAATCAACTACGGAGATCGATGTAATCGACTTTCACTTTCCTCCAAAATTGCTGGCCTTGTGCCAAAATAAGAAACCATTATTATAAATATTGAAACCACAACTAGCAACTTGCAAAACAGTTATTATTGTTTCGTAGTATCACGTCACCCATCCTTGCACCGTGTTCATACAATCTTTTACACGAGTAAAATGGGGACTTTTCCGTAGTCAATCGACATATTGGGATAGCAGCAAATTTGCCTGACTGCGCAACCAACCATCTTAAAAAAGAAAAGAGCAGTTGAAAAAATATGTGCTCCGAAATACATCCTGTAATGTATAAGATAAATGAGGTTGTTATTTCTAACAGGTCAATCAACCACTTACATGCTTTCTTGCTGACTCATATTGTAAGATCTGAACATAACAAAGATAGCATTGAGAAATTACATCTTCAAGGGATCTAATGTTATAAATAAATACTAACGTTATAAACTCATATTTCAATGACATTGCAGGCATTTTCTCTGAATTGATTAACATTTCAAAGGTTTCCACTTGAAAGTGTCATTCTCTGAGATGCTATTGGGTTGTCGAGTAAGTATTACAATCGTCAACAAGTTATACAGCGTTCAACAGGAAATAATCAAGAACCTAAAGACTGCTTATATGTCAGTGGATTATTTATAACGGTAGAATTTGAAGAAGTAATTTGTCAATGGTCAGATGCATATAGTAACAATCATCTACGACTTTATCATTGTTATACTGCATGATTTCCTCGTGTTCTCTTATTTAACAACATTCTAGCTTACTGCATGTTAAATGTGAATTCAGTGTCGAATATATTAGTCACTGGATAACATTAAATGATGAAGTAATAACTATCTTATATATCACAAGTCACTCAAGGTCTCCATCATAATTATCTTCTGTGAATCATAAGAAGCATCTATACATTTCCTTGTTTAACTCCCTCTTTATAGTATCAATTTATAATGATGCGCATGTGTTATCAACGGTCAGCTGTATTCAATGCTGTCGCTCTTGTTTAAGTATAAAAGTGATTATGTATTGGCACTCCTTATAATATAATAAATATCGTCCTTAAGCCATCAATATTTAGGGTTTAAGAATACATTAACACTTGATTGGTAATGTAATTAATATGCATGTTCTTGTATGAGTGATGCTTAATATACTGCTACACAATTTTAGAATATTGATTAGAGTTTGAAAAAAGTTCTAAACTTTACCTAACAACGAGCAAATAGTTGAATGTTTTGTCTCAATCTAAAGATTCGTATAAAAAATATATTAATTTCCGCTGCCCGAACAGCCTAAAACAATACAACACGAATGTATTAGCAGAAAAGCCGAAAAGTATATAATTTTGAACATGCCTATAGCATCGTCTTATGTAACAGTTCGTGACAAATTAAAATATATATCCCAAATTTGTTGAGGAGGCAAAATACCAAGCAAAATTTATTTGGAATATTGATTTATTGAAAACAGATACTCCTTTTCCAACAATAGTTTTGCAAAATACATTTGCTCCACTTTATGTTATTTCATTTCTGACAGGGTGTGTAGTAAATTGTTTCATTGTCTGTGATTACATATGAAACACGATGCATGTACTATAGAATATCTAAACTCTGTTTAAATGATAAAACACTATCTACAAAAAAAAAAAGTATCACAAATGTTTCATATTTCAACAAACTAGGATTCATACGAGAAAATATTATTGTAGAAACCGCACACGCACACGCACTCACATACGCATACACACACAAACATGCACATAAATACACATGCGGGCACGTTTACGCATACTTGTATTTAGATACTCATCAGTAGGTCCGCTGATAATAGAAGTGTCTAAAACGACAACTAGTACCAAATAACCGGAGAAATCGCCCACGCGCAAATTTATCACACACATGACGAACTGTACTGGCTTGTAAATATCTACTACTGGCTATATCTTGTAGATGTATGCAACCACAATATGTAATTGACAATTATTTTATGTCCCCTGTGATCTGACTTTAACAGATTTATAACTATATATGTCTCATTATCAAGTTACAGATAACGTGTATCAAAATTGTTCAAATGGTTGGCTCAAACATTTAAAACGAGTTGTATTGAAAATCGATTTAATGATCATTTCGATTACTACTTATCAAGTTAAATCTTATATCAAGTATTACTTCATAAATCCGACTGTATCTCGTATTGTATTTCATATCATATACGAGATAATTGTGTTATATAAAATGCAGTTTTCTATTAATATCTAAAAGAATATGATCGATATTGCCGTTGATCTGAATTACGAACTTAGCATTAAAACGAATGTTTACTGGGTTGGTGCAAATGCCAGTAATTTTGTCAATTATCATAGATATTCAAAAGATATTAAAGAATCGTAGATTCCTTAAGGTATCGCTTCAGTGCTCATAAACTATAGAAGTGCTGTGATATTGTGAATATATATTTAACTTTAAAATGCATTAGTTTCAAATTTGTAATGATGAATGTTTTGCAAGCAAACATATTTTCATGTGTATGAGAAACAATAATATATATCTAGATATAGGCAGAATATAATGAAATGCATAACAATCTTGTTATGAAATATTGTAAGGAATTCGATTATGAATTCGGAAATAACTTGGAAAGATTAAGACATCTAATGTATTTCTTACTAGCAGAGGTACCCGGCGTTGCATAAGGTATTTTGGAACGCGGGCCGCCAACATACCTAATCGTGAAAAAAGTGCATGCCTGGACAATATGTAAAAAGCTTAAAAAACGCAGTTTTTCACCTAATCCAGAGAGAAAATGTTGAAATTGTATGTGCATATCACTCCCTGAAACATAAGTAATACACATGTAAAGTTTGAAAAAATTCGGTTGAGTACTTCTCGAGTTTTGAGGATTCAAACTCACAGACACACACACACACACACACACAGACAGACATCCTCAGGGAAGTGACGTAATGCAGACAGGCAGACATACAGACAGATATTATAAGGGCGCGACGTTATATGTATGTATCTATCTAAAAAGAGAAAGACTAAGAATTATAGAGCGAGATCGCTAAATCGCCCAAGGCGGTCCCTAAGGCAGTGAAAATTTGAAATTTGTTTTGCTCGGAACACACCCTGAAACATAAGTATTACATGTGTAAAGTTTGAAAACAGACGGTTGGGTGGTTCTCGAGTTTTAGGGATTCAATCTCACACACACACAGACAGTCATCCTCAGGTTTATATATATTGATGATTTATTCTCCATATATATATATATATATATATATATATATATATATATATATATATATATATATATATATATATATATATATGTACTTTTGTGTCGATTGAGACGAGTCCTAGGTTTTCTTCTGAATAAATGATTATACCAAATTTCATTTCAGTATACATGTTAGTCAACAATAATATGCTAAGGAACTTTAGACATTTTATTTCATTTTATGTTATCTTATCCTATTTCGATATGTCAACACTAATTCTCAGTTAATGTGTAATGTACAAAATACTGGCTAGACTGGTTATATTATATTATATTATCACTACAGCCATTATTAGCCGTGGTCACTGATGCCGAGCACCACTACCCCCTGTTTAACTCGGATGTCGATGATACAGCCTTGACTGATATTGTTGTGTTGCTGGAGACAAATCCATCTACCAACACAACCGAATTCTAACGTTGACCTTTGCTGCTAAAACATCTGTAAAATACCTGGTTTCTGTACAAGTGGACGGTCTATCTCACTACATGGCACCACTAAGAAATTCAGAATGACTGGTGGAATGTCGTTGTAGGACTGTATATGACCAGTAGCTATGGTCTTTCTATACACTTTGAGTTGATGCTCTGTGGTTGTTTATTCTAAATTATATGCCAGCGGTGCTTTGGGAAAGCAACACCAATGATCAGTCATGGACATATCAATGGATTAAAACAGCAGGAGTAATTTTCATTCTTTCTTCGTGTTCTTTTTGTTCATGTCACTGTTCAACGAATAGCTGTCGGATGAGGTAATAACTGTTATCGTCGAAATATGTATAGCAGCAATTGTGTAACGAATAAATGAAGTAAATTCTAACCTGTTGACTTATACATCATTATTTTGGCAGTATCGGTAGAGAGTCGGACACCATGCTTTGAAGCATAGAGTTACGTCCCTTTATGATCTGAGTTCAAATCCCGCCGAGGTTAACTTTTCCTTTCATCCTTACGGGGTCGATAAAATAAAGTACCAGTAATGTACTGGTAATTGCTGGCCTTGTGCCTAAAATAGAAACAATTATTATAATTATACTGCTTCTTTATGTGCTCTATCTTATGTACACTAGTGGTGGTTGTTTCACTAACACATATTCCAAATATACACACATATGTCCATATATATATATATATACACACATATATATATGTGAGTGTGTGCGTGTGTTTGTGTGTGTATGTGTGTGTATGTATATGTGTGTGTGTACATATATTTATTTATATATATACGCCTGATTATGGTCTACCTCCTTGGTGAACAAAGGATGACAAATAAAATAAATCAAAGCAATGTTTTAGCCAATGTATTTCAATATGATGTTTCAGGGTTATCTCCCAATATTCACATTTGAGGCCGAAACAGTTCAAAATAAAGCGAACTGCTGATGTGTTCTTCGTTAACTAGCCTACGTTGCGTGATATCGTGATATTAATCAGTCTGCCCATTCAATCAATTATTTATGTTTTGGGTTGATGATAATAGCGCCTTTGATTCTAAAATCACCTATTTCATTTCTCTCGACTCTATGGGGACCTCAATATCTTGACTGTGGCATCTGTCATGATGTTTTTACATAAGAAGCTTATCCGTAAGTGTAACATTTGGATGGTTCTTCCGATGTACGAGGAGCAATTTAAAAATCAAAGAGTCTATTATCATCAAACGGAAAAGCACAGATAAATGATAGATTGGAAATGGACGAGTTAAGAATGAACATAGCTCGTTCGTTTTGTTTTGAACCCTTTCAGCTCCCCATTTTAAAAGAGGGTAGTAGCCCTGAAAAATCATGTTGAAATACACTGGGTCCTTTAGGGTGGGTTAATGCCTGGTACAACACACACCAAAACTGCGTTTCAAGGAATGCGATAAACATTCCTTATCATAATGCAAAATTGTATTATGTATGTATGTTTCCCTTTCTGATCTCATTCTCCTGTGCTCCCAACCAAGTTATAATTTTAGTTTTTTTTTTCGGGAGTACAAGGGAATGAGATCACAAAGGGAAACCTATAGTCAAACAGACTCACGTGGCTAGGGAAATAATTTAATATACCACCATCAGCATTCGCATATTTGATATAGTGAGTTGAAGATATATCATAAACGATGCAATTAGTAGGAATCTATCATTCTATGAGTGATTGAAATATAAAGAAACACAAGCTAGGAACACCATCTCAAAGTAATTAGTTAATTATAACGCGGAAAACGGGGAGAATACAGTGTAAGAGTGAATTCTGTATTTAAGCCAGCCGGTGAAATCATAGTATATTAGACCTCCACATTGAAGCATCTTTTACTCATTTGTAATATGTCTGAAGAAAAGTATTTCAATGTAGCGTTCTGTATAGTGTAATTCAAATACAATAGAATATTAAATAATTCTCACAGTGTATTGAAAGCTTCAATTAATTGAGATTAGCCTCACAAATATTGATATCATGACCATAGCTGTGGAAAATATCTCAGGAAAATGTTCTGCATACTAAATACGATCACAATGGGGTTTCCCTACATGTAATATAGTGTGTTGAAAAACTTAAATATAAAATTACATTAAGAAATATTTTAAATTCCTATTAATAAAAAAAGTATTGTTATACAAAACGATACAATAATACTGACATCTAAGCGATAGATATATTTTCATTATCTTTTATCAACATAGATTTTCATCATACTAAGATATTTGTTGATTTATTGAATTTCATACATTTTATAAATGAATGCCAGTTTCCATTTTCTATATGTTAGCGATTCTTGTTTGCTTATAGAAATATATTGTAATTTATTCTTTTGTTGCCTGAGACTCTAGACGAATGTGTTAAATGACTCTAAATAACATCTCTATTGCCTTTAACGCTAGAAGGAGCGGTATGCCATTAATATTTAGCTTTAGTTTAGTAAGAAAATATCACATTAGAGAAAATAAGTGAAACAACCAATTGATATCATTATAGTATGTTCAACATTGTTGTCAAAAAAAATATAAATAAATAAGATTTTATGATTTAACGGAACCAAATTATTATTTTCAATATCGTTATAAAATAGCGTGGTTTCCTTTATGCTGTCTTTCTGTCTTTTGTCATATATTTATATTTGCATGTTTTAGATTATATTACACAAATGTACGTTCTAATTTAGATTATGCTTAGTTTGTAGAAATAACGTTAAGGTAGAATTAGAGTTCATTAGTTGAAGAAATGTGGATCGCAATATGTCGATTGTGTACATTCAGAAACATAGGATTACATTCATATTCCTTTTCATAGACGTCGTTATCATTACCTATTGACCAAAGCAATATGAAAATTACTATGATTATGTATTTTAATTAAATAACACACTGGCGTCATTCACAAAATTAATGTTATATCATTACTATAAAATTGTCTCTATTACTTGGAAGTATATAGTATATAAATTCAAATCTAACCTATCGAAGCATATATTATAATAGCATGTGTACCCGGTGATGTGAGAAGAGATATTAGGGTGAGATATTAGGATAATTTATCTGATATTCTTAACAGGTCTTACTGTAATAGAATTATCGCACGTTCGCTTATATATATATATATTTATATATATATATATATATATATATATATATTTATATATATATATATATTTATATATATATATATATATATATATATGTGTGTATATATATATATATATGTGTGTGTGTGTGTACATGAATTGGAAACGTGCGCTTTGGGAGAGATTTTGCGGCTTTTTATATTATAACCAGCTAACATATAGAAGTATGTTACATTGGCACATGTGTAGATTTATGCATAAAACAGTAGATTGGTTTATGACTGGTAATAGAAAGTAAGAATGGATTTACTCCAAGGAAAACCTGGTGAACGTGAGATCTTTGGAAAAGCAATACAGAACTTTACAAAATTGAAGTCAATCAAATGTTTGTGTAATATGTTTTAAAATATCCAAACAACAAATAGCAAATCATACACGATATGGTATTGTGCGTGTGTGTTTTTAGTAGTTTTTAATGATACAGACAATTCATGTATATAGATGTAGAACTTTGATTATGTCATGTTTAAAGAAATTGCAAACATTTTTACTGCTGTTGACGCTGGAATTGATATTCACATTAGAAATGTTCCTATTTGGCAATCGATATACATTTCTATGTCCAAAATACCTTCATTATTGTGATTGATATCAGGTTATCAATGAACAATATTCTTCTGTATTATATGTTGATAGCTACTTTCTGACATACATGACTAAACCTCACACAAATTATTTCAGTGATCCAAAGATTAACGCAATGTTCAAAGGGTTGCAGATATGTATGCTGTTGCCCTTGTTTCAAACCAAAGGTCTCCAAAATGTATAACTTCAGCATAAGTTTTAGACTATATTATAAATTAAACTTACGAAATTAATTTCCCTCTGCCATTCTGTGTTATAATTATTTAATCAATACATTTATATTTCAAAAGATGAACATTTAGATTTTTTAAAAACAAAATTCTAGTTTAATTGAAAATAATTGCATACGCATATTTTCGACGTGCAATAGTCATTATAATCTAAGTTAAATTCACTAATTGATGCGTATGTTTCGTCGAATTTTATCAAAATACGTGCATACTCTATTATCTTCAAACAAGCTATTTCTTAATAGAGACAATGGAATTCCTTTGTAATATGTATTTAGCATTTTATGTTGCTACATACCCAGACAAAATCAAAATCAAAATCGTTTTGAATCAACTTAAATGGCTAAATTTGATTCGTAAATGAATATGTTGTATCTATGTTTACTGAATGTATGTATCTATGTATGTATCTATTCGTAACTCTTGATGAGGGTGTAGGGGGGGGGGATACTGACATACAGAGTTTCTTGTGAATTTGAAACCTGGCGGGCTCCATTCTTCTCCAGGATTAAACACAGACGATTTCTTCCAACAAGGGAGAGAGACGAATGAGATGGGAATTTTTGGAGATATGAAAGGAATATAATGGAAAAATCGACTCCAGTACTGTACCACAACGTTTGTATCGACTTCAAAATAATTGTTTCTACTTTTGACACAAGGCCAGCAATTACCCAGTACATTTCTGGTACTTTATTTTATCGACCCCGTAAGGTTGAAAGGCAAAGTTGACGTCGGCGAGATTTGAACTCATAATGGCAAAGGCTATAACTCTATGCGTCAAAGCATAGCGTTCGACTCTCTACCGATACTGCCAATCCACCGCCATCGACTTCAAAATAATTGTTTCTACTTTTGGCACAAGGCCATCAATTATCCCAGTGCATTACTGGTACTTTATTTTATCGACCCCGTAAGGATGAAAGGCAAAGTCAACCTCGGCGGAATTTGAACTCAGATCGTAAAGGGACGTAACTATGCTGGAAAGCATGGTGTCTGACCCTCTACCGATACTGCCAATCCACCGCCATCGACTTCAAAACAATGAAAGGCAAACTAAACCTCGTTGAGATTTGAAATCCGTGTGCAGAGAGCCGGAATCAATGCCGCAAAGATTTTAATCCGACGTTCACCTCCTCAAATCGATTTTATTGAAAATATGTATTTTATATTGAATATTAATATAATCTCTGCTAAGCAATATTCATGTTTCCAAAATAACAGTGATTTATAAAATTGGAGCATGAATACATATTTTCTGAAGAACGATATATATTTCCCGAGAAGTGATAATGCAGATAGATATCTATCAATATGAAATGTTTTATAAAATCGAATATATTATCTGAGCGTCAATATTTTCATGTCACACTTCACAAAGTATTCGATACAGTGTTTATTGCTAGGGCTTTATCTTATGGACATTTTATTTCAAATCCGAGTAACTAAAGATTTTCACTAAATTATTCCACATATCAATATCATTAATCATTAAATTATTAATATCTTATATACAACAGCAATGAAATATAGTCGCAGCAGTGAGATTGAAGGCGGATTCGTGATATTATATGATTTATATTTTGTGTAGTAAGGCATAGCAACAACATAGAAGTAATGAAATGTGTACAAACACATAAACTGAAAATAACTATTTATGACAATTTACTGAAGGATAAAATGTAAGGGTCATTCGAAGAATTTCAGGTGTTTTGTATAATTCTACTTGACGTATGACTCCAACTACACACAAAAATGAAAACTGCATAGTAATACTTATTATTTGAATTAACCGTTTCCAAACAAATACAACGGAAAGAAACCAAATGGTAATTGCAAATCAAATATTCGTAAAGCAAAGTGAAAGGAGAAATTATAACGTGGCAAGATTGCCTATGAATCAAAGGAGTAAATAACAAGACTTTAGCTTTTAAACATTTAAGCTTTGTGTAAGGGGATCCTTCGAATCGAACAAGAAACCGCGTATTATTTGTCGTTGGATATAAGTTGTGTGAAACCCTTAGAGTTATATATTAAGTTCGTGACAAAATAAATATACAACTAAAACATTTACACTTTAATAAGGGTATAAGGGGCAATCGACTTAAGAAAAGCTGTATTTACATTGATGAGAAGGAATTAGTAGATAGGGAAGTAGTCTTGAAAATCTTTCACAATTTTCCTACAATTAAAAATTAAATAAGTTAAAGATCAACATTAAATGGTATGCTCATACCAGTCATTGTGTGCATGCATGAGCATGAACTGCGATCTGCTACTACCGATATATAATTAATACGAATATGATTTTAGTGTACTTTCTCACGAAACATAATTATAATTCATGCATATCCGTTTGCTTACTTAGAACAAGTCATTGATACCAGACAAGTACACTGGACTGGAATTAATCAATAATCTATTAATCACACTTGAGTATAAATTTTTGTAATAAGAAATAAGCGAAAATGGTTGATTAGATACTTGGAGACATGGGAAGAATGCCTTGTGGCGCGTAAGATATTTTGTCAATGTATTAGTGCACGTAACCAAACTGAAATAGCTGCATGATTTAACAAGAAATAGTGATTCATATATTCATCAATCTATATTTTAAAGCATATTTTATGTTATGTCTTATTATAATTTCTAGAATTGGAAAGTAGTAATAAATCATAATTTAATCTAAAACGTAAGGCTAGATTTTTGAACTGTGACTATGCATACATATGAATAGACTTAATATATATATATATTAATTCTAGAAGACCGTAACATATTTCAAATGCGACTGTACATGCTATATATATATATAGCATGTACAGTCGCATTTTAAATATGTTACGGTCTTCTAGCGGAAATTAAGTATGCGTATAATTAAATTAAACACACTCTATATAATACGTTGATTCTAAATGTATTTCTCTTAACACACACACATACACACATACACACACATATATATATATATATATATATATATATATATATATATATATATATATGTGTTTGTGTGTGTGTGTGTATATATATATGTATATATGTGTATATATATATGGATATATATATATATATATATGTATATATATATATATATTTATATATATATATATATATATATATTTATTTATATATATATATGTATATATATATATAAATAAATATATATAAATAAATATATATATATATATATATATATATATATATATATATATATATATATATATATATATATATATGTATCTATCTATATATATATATGTATATATATATATCATAAATGTTGTCCTTAGAATCACTAGATAAAATATATACCATTTCCTCTCCCAATTAGCATAATTAACCATATAAAAAATCAATTAGACCAAGCTATAAGAATAAAGGCTCCTATGAAGAAATTTTCGACAAATAACCGAAAGCCGCCTCTTCGCGGTGGCCACGATAGAGTATTTATCCAACATTTCAACAGCATGTAGAAACTGACCAAATATACCCTCAACCATACACAATTAGGTGTAAATTCAAACTTAGAAGAAATGTGTACATACCGTAATTATCTCTACCATGGTTTCGTCCGTATTTTAAGACATCCAATAACAGGAAATGTCCAGAGTTTCGGACTCATCAGGAGCAAACTCAAAATTAGACATTTAATTTTCCAAAGTGATCGCGCCAAAAATAGATTAAAAAATGGCTAAGAATCGTGACGTGGCAGTGGTCAAGTTACAAAGAATGTGATTAGTTGCTTACGGCGGATAGGCTTGTTGCTAGAAAGCGCAGCCCAATATCGCCCAATTGTATCTCAACCTAACAGGAGATTATTAGATATAAAGGTTTACATATACATAAAGTCATAGGTATATATATTTTCCAACCGGTCACGTGGTGGCTCAATGAAGAATTGATAAATTTAATAATCAGAGCAATATATCATAAATCATGTCATTAGAATCACTAGATAAAATATATACCATTTCCTCTCCCAATTAGCATAATTAACCATATAAAAATCATATATATATATATATATATATACATATATATATATATAAATATATATATATATATATGTAGATAAATCTACCAAGAGTTTACGGTAGTGTCCAATCCGTATGAAGAACTCAATGTATTCCGGATATCATGGAAAGAAGAGATGTAATGAAAAATCACTTTCGGTGAAAGATAAACGGTATACAGAGTCAAGATAAAATATTAAACAAATAATGAATAAACAATTCCTTATATTAAACAAAAAAAGTTCATTATTTAACGATCGTTTCTAGGATATATATGTGTTAGAATTGGTATGCATATTCAACAGATCTATGTACAAAATTATACAAAATTATACAAATTATCAAGATTAAATATACATACCAACACATATATACGCCGTCTTCACATAGATCTGTTGAATATGCATACCAATTCTAACACATATATATCCTAGAAACGATCGTTAAATAATGAACTTTTTTTGTTTAATATAAGGAATTGTTTATTCATTATTTGTTTAATATTTTATATATATATATATATATATATTTGTATATATATATATACATATATATTTTCAGGTCATTACGAAGGTCCGACTTTCACCCCGCCCAGGCTTTGCCCTTCCTCTCAACCACATCATATTCCGTATTCCCAATCTTTGCTCCCAAATACAGGAAGTCCTCAACCAATTCTAGCGGCTTCCCGCCTACATTAGTGATCCCCTCTGGCTTCTCAACATTCTCTACCATATATTTTGTTTTAGTCTCATTCATTCTCAGCCCCACACTGATCGACACAGTCTCAACCTCCTGCATCAGATCCTTTGCCTCCTTCACTGTATTTGTCACCAAAACTATGACTTCGGCAAATTCAGCATCTGATATCTTTTTCACCTTAACTCTCCTGCTCTGAGCCGGTGCTACAATAAAGCTAGAGTCCTGGTATTTCTCCAGTGCAAGGCGCATACAATAGTCCACTACGTAAAGCACTGAAAGTCCGACTCCTCATTGCTGTAGTGGAGTCTGTGCTGCTGTACGGGTCTGAGACATGGACACTGACCAAGAAACTCACTCAGATGGTGGATGAGTGCTACACGAGAATGCTGAGGATGGCTCTGAACATTAATCAGTATACACTGAGGATGAAAAACTCAGAGCTGTATGGGAGCATCCCAAAAGTCAGCTCAAAAGTGACACAGAGGAGACTGAGGTTAGCTGGACATGCTTACCGACATCCAGAGTAGACATTGCACTCAGTGCTCCTGTGGGAGCCCCTACATGGACACAGTGGAAGAGGAAGTCCAAAGTTAACGTATGTTGATGCCCTAAGGACAGACACTGGTCTGTTGGAGACGCAGGACATGGCAGCGATAATGATGGACAGAGACCGCTGGAGAAAACTCGTCCATGGATCTCGGGAATTTTATCCGCCCTAGAAAATACATATATATATATATATATATGTGTGTGTGTGTGTGCGTGTGTATGTGTGTGTGTGTGTGCGTGTGTGCATATATATATATATATATATATATATATTGACTGTGGTTATTCCTGCTAGTATTCGCGAATTTGAACAACGAACTGCAGAATTTAATTATAACTCTTGAGCCAAAAGCGAAGAGTTTAACCTATCAAGTAATATAGTAAATCATTGATGAATAGTTTGCTGACCTAAAAGGAGATACGAAGACCTTTTTACAGTAACTTCAATTTGCCATTAGCTCTTACCTACCGCTCATTATTCCTCTGAGCGCGTTAGAATATGTTTATTTAATCAAATTTAAATTGGGTAATTTTTACCTAAAATCTGTATATAATAGAAAATGCTATTTTGGTAGTTTTACCATTGACTGTTTACAGTCAAATGTGTTTTGGAACTATATAATGTTTCCTGCTATTTTAGCAGGGCTCCATGTGTGTATATATGACTCTTAAATGAGGTTTCATATAAATAAATGTAGGACAATTATTCTCAATATCAGACACGCCAGCATCTTGTCTATTGCTTTAACAAATACGACGAAAATCCGCTGATTGTTGCTTTGGCAAACTACTAAATATTTCCGCTAAACCTTGTTGCTCCCGTCATTGATATTTTTGTAATTTTATTGTTGCCATTTAGTTTCTTGTTTCAGGTTGTCACCATGTTTGCGTTCATCGATGTTACTACTATTGACGTAGTTGGTCATGCTGCTGACATCAATGTTGTCGTAACAGTTTCTATCACCTTATCATTACTGTTGCTTTCACTAATATTTGTGTTGTTATAGCCATAGTAGTGATGGTGGTTGAGATGGTGGTGGCGCCGGGAGCGGTGGAGGCAGGAGTTTTCTTCTGACTGATATTCAAAATAAATACGCTGCCTTATAGGGTTAAATACACATATTGATTCTGTTGCTTCTGACACTGCTTTTAGTGTTGTTATCGTTGCTGGTACTAGTGGTATGTTTTATTGGTGTTGTAGTAGTGGTGGTGATAAGGATGTTTGAGCTAGATTTCGGTAAGGCAAGAAACTAAATTTGATATTTTTGTGTGATTTCATGGGTTTTATTGGTGCCTTTATTGTTGTTGTTCTTTTGTGACATGCTGGTGGTGACGTAAAGTCTAATTGACCTCTAGCTAATACAATCGTGGATCATTAGTTTCTCTTTCTTCAAAATGACGGGGAATCTTTTCCATTCCATGACGTGAAAAAGAAATAAAGATACCTATATTTAATGAATATAGTACTTTCCCCTACGACGTGGAAAAAAGGGAAAACTCACCGTTTAGCTAGGAACCCAGTCAGTTTCGGAACAAAAGATAAGATAAACAAAAGAACCGGAGCCATTGGAAGTTGTAGCATCCGGGAGATATCCCGTTGTTACTTGCATATAGATGAGTGATCAACATGTGTATGAAATACTAACACATGCCAAAGTACTGCCAACCACAACAACGAAACCCACATTAAAAGAAATGCGATAGACGCAACTGTGGTATATGCATCAACCTAATAGAGGGTTCGGAATTCTATTTCAAAGAAGGACAACATTTTATAGTAAAACACAATTTCACATGCGCATCAGAAAATCTAATATATGTATTAACTTGCTCAAGTTGTCGAGAACAATACATAGGCCAGACCAAAAACAACCTCCGCCAACGCATGACTGTCCATAGATCCCAAATTAAAATACGGGAATACATGAAAATACCACTGAGTGAACACATGGATACCTGTGCCGCCCAAAATCATCCCAACTTTAGAATCTTTCCCCTCTACAAATTTAAAGATAATGCCACCCACACCCAGCGCATCAGCAAGGATTCTCACTTTATTAACAAATATGGACCCCGTCTAAACACTTTTCCCTAAGACCAACCCACAACATACACACGTCAACATACATACCTACATCAGCATACATCATACATACATCTCTATCCACATATAAACACAATGACATACGTAAACACACATGTTCTATGGTGCAACACAAATATACACAAATTTGCATACCTTTTGATGTCTGTAGATATAAACGTGCCGACACACACACATACATATACGCACACATGCATTGCACACTGATGGGCACATACATATTTGTACACAAGTATTCCAATACGGCAGGGCCTAATGGATTCCCCTTGCAATACGTACAATCTGGACACTCACACACACCTTGGTGTTATGACAATACTATATATCATTTCACCCCTTTTATTATTAATGTTTTTGATGTTCTCTTGAGAGAATCGTTTTTGCTGAAAATATCGAATAATGTACACCATTTTTACCAGTATCACAAAAATACTAGTCCACCCGCACACACACACAAACACACATATATACACACACACAC
>OZ024745.1:66923198-66968198 GCA_964016885.1 Eledone cirrhosa
ACTCTACTGCAGATCAAACTGAGAATTACAAGAAATTAACAGACCTGTCTTCTACTAACAGCTGCATCCAATACGTTAACCATATTGTACTTGGGTACAATGTTATGAAAGCACGAGAAACAGTACTTTTATGACCCACCTGATGGTCATACCCGTGGATGATAAATAAATTGTAATACTACTACATTGAATGCGCCAAAGCAAGCTTGAAGCGAAGGAAATTAATTACGTATTAGCTTAATAATTAAAACAGATAAATATATAGCAAAGGGCAATAGGCACTAATATTCTAGCAATCCATCCAATAAATTATAGATATTATGTTATAAACTGACACCTGAATAAATTGGTAATATTATTCATAAAATGGATAAGGCAATGCTTGGGCCTAGATAACACCACTCAAATTTGGCTATAGAAATATTAAGGTACGGACCTTCTGCAAATAGAAACCTATTAGAAAATATTCACATTAGAACTACAAATATATTTCATTAATGCAAATGGAACACAGATACAAGTAGCTACAAAATACAAAATATAAAGACAACAAGAATATATCAGTTTTTCATGAAGAAACTCAACACATAAATGTTGTAACTTCAGACAAATGTAAAGGGAAATAAGGTTCAACCACATAAATTGTGAACAATCTAAAATAGAGTCAGGGTCCCATGCTAATGCGGTGATATATAGTCAAATACGAAAGCAACAAACTAAAACAGAACGGTGTACAAATAGGTAATTATAAATCACAGACGAGGCTGGGAATCTATCTAATAGTTAATCAATTGACTGGTATATCAGCTGTAAGTATTTTGAGACCCGAGATCCGATGGCTGTACATCCCGGAAAACATATTTTCGTATCATACAAAAGGCATTAACAATACTGTGTTATGGTATAAGTGATGAGGAAAAGCCAAAGTATAAACAAAGACTAACCGCAAAAACGAACAGGCGGATAATACTTACGTCAACTGTAATGAACAAACATTAAAACATGGATTTCAATGACAAATACATCAGAAATGTCATATATAAACAAAGGAAAACCAACTAAGATCTAAATGTTAAAGATATACCCTAAATGTTGCAACTGAAACCAGAGTATATGTGATAAACAATTCCTCTTAAATAGATGATAAACGTCACCTGTTTGTTTCCTTTTCGGAAAAAGTTATAACATTATATCAGAATCTTCTATTTCGATATACAAAGTGTAGTACATCTCCTTTACACATGTATAAGCCCTCGATGTTGACTACTTCAGGGAAATTTTCTATTGTAATCATAACATCATTTAACAGATTTGGTGTAATGTAGAATTATTCTAGATCCTTAGCCTACACACATACCTCTAGACAATATAAGATATGTCTGACATTAAATGCCTTGTCAAAACTGAATACATTGTAATTATCATTGACATAGTAAGATTAGACTATTTTAAGGTTCTGTAAAAGCGAATTGAAACGCGAAATAATCACACACATCTTGTTGAATTAAAAGCAAAGTGGTAGTTAAGGTATGTCTCCTATTTATTATCAGTACAATTGCAATAACACACAACAATTTATCAAAATGTATTGACATATTACCTACCATAATAGAGATATATACGGGTTACTGAAAATAGCGATATTAGTATCTGAATATATATTTATGACATTCTCACACTTGATTTGATTGTATGTACTTTGGATGCTTTTATTTACTTTGAACATTCTTAAGCATGCCTTCCAATATATATTTACTTCTTCTTTAAGACAGAAACATCCTTGCTTCTCTTTTCGAAGATAATAGTATTGGTATTCTTGTACATTTTGTATTTGCTCCCTTTCTATTTTTACATGTTTTATGAATAATTGATCATTTACTCTATATATATGTTCCTTGCTCCATATGTCGTTACTACTATGCTTTGTGGCAACCACCACCTATATATATTCTACACATTCGTGGTCTCTATTAATTACAACCCATCATTTTAGGTGTGAATCATATTTGTAAAACTCTGTTTCTCATTTAAATCATTGGAGATCATGTTCGTTACTATTACAATTCTGTTCCAATCAAGACCATTGTTTAATATGTGATATATAATAATACATCTGCCACTACTAGTGATGATACTATGCATATAAGATATGCATACACATATAAAAACGTTTTGTTTTATAAATATATGAGCCAGCGGTTTTAAATCTGTTTAAAAACATTTTCTTCGGTGATATTCCAAACTTTGTGTTTCATATATGTTCCATGAAACAGCATATAGAGTTCTAATAATTTAAAAGTCATTTTCTATTGCATCCTGTGAAGTATTCTTTCATGAAGAGTTGTTCGTATGTTATAAACGGCATTTTGTTTAAGACATGCTGTTTGTTCTGTAGTGGCAAGATAACTGAGTTGTTACTTACTTCGCACCTTGACGAGTCTGACAATTTACATTAGTTGATGTTAATGGTATATCTGAATTATACTACTGTTGTTGCAGCGTCTGTAGATTTCCCTTCGTTTGGGTTGAATTCGTAGGATCTATTTGTATTTACTTTAAAGTTAAATTCAGTTCTATTTGCATAAGCTATTTACTTAATATCAGAATACGTTACAGTCAGTTTGCATTTGCTTCTGGTTGTTATACTTCATGCACATTAAGCAATTTCTTCTTTATTTGATTCAAGTTCAATAATATGTCTGCTCTATGAAACTCTTGTATATAGAAACATGTTAAGCCACAATGATTTTGATGAAATTTCTTTTGTTTCATGAACGATTTCCAAAATCAATATTAACCTTATGAAATATATTTTACGTGGATTTCTTTCACCAATACAAAACCGTATAATTGTATTCTCATTGACATGTTTATTACCATGAAAGAGATTTTGCTCCACTATGGCTTCACATTTTAAGCAATGGATGGTAATGTATATCTTTCTTTATGTGGATATATTGCTTCCAGGAAAATGTGATAAACTACTTTTCAAATGTTTATATATATTTTTATCTGTAATTCTAGATATTTATAGTCTATGCCTCCTTGTGAAATTAGGCACTTCGTAAACAAATGAAATATTTGAGTCGGATGACTAATGTTTTAGGAAAAAGAATTGTGGGCAATGTATAATTAGGGATGTAATAATAATATAGCATTTTGTGATTATGTTACGTTTAAATTATTTACAGTTGACAGTTAATTTACCATGACATCAAATTGTCTAGAGACACGCTTCAGACGTCTTGTCAACTCGTACTGCCGGGACGTTCTACATATATATATATATATATATATCAAGAGTCAATTGGCAAGATCCCAGACCACATTAGCTTAACGATATATATATGAGTATATATATATATATATATATATATATATATATATATATATATATATATGTAAATATATATATATATATATATATATATATATATATATATATATATATATATATATATATATATATTCAAAACAAGGAACAGCGGAGGACACGTTTCGCACCTTTCCGACAGACAACCTTTCCCCACCCCGGAAAAAACCCCAGTTGATGGATGTGAATCCGAAATATATAGGGACAATTAAATCTCTCCCAAGGTAACTCTCTCTCGTGTTGTTATTTTTATTTTTATCCTTTACGCTCTTTCCTTCATTCCTCTACGCGTCTTATACACGCCACGCATCTCAACGTACACACACTTACATCTCTCTCTCCACCACCGGATCCATTTACCCGGAGATTTACCCATTTGTATTGTCGAGGCTTCCTAACGACTTAAAGAAATTTACCTTATTATTCCACAATGCTTCAAGCAAACTTCAATACTCTCTTATATATATATATATATATATATATATATATATATATATATCTAAGGCGGGTAAAATTCCCGAGATCCATGGACGAGTTCTCTCCAGCGGTCTCTGTCCCTCATCATCGCTGCCATGTCCTGCATCTCAAACAGACCAGTGTCTGTCCTTAGGGCATCAACATACGTTAACCTTGGTCTTCCTCTTCTAGTGTGTCCATGTAGGGGCTCCCAAAGTAGTACTGAGTGCAATGTCAACTCTGGATGTCGGTGAGCATGTCCAGCCAACCCCAGTCTCCTCTGTGTCACTTTTGAGCTGACTCTTGGGATGCTCCCATACAGCTCTGAGTTTTTCATCCTCAGTGTATACTGATTAATGTTCAGAGCCATCCTCAGCATTCTCGTGTAGCACCCAGCCACCATCTGAGTGAGTTTCTTGGTCAGTGTCCAAGTCTCAGACCCATACAGCAGCACAGACTCCACTACAGCAATGAAGAGGTGGATTTTCAGATACTATTTTCAGGATACTTTTTCCTTCGAGCTTATAATTCACAGGGACTAGCGCGAGTCTATGTTTCCGTTATTTTATTTTGATATATATATATATATATATCAAAATAAAATAACGGAAACATAGACTCGCGCTAGTCCCTGTGAATTATAAGCTCGAAGGAAAAAGTATCCTGAGCACTTCAAATAAACACACACTCTATCTCTCGTGTGTTATCTCTTCTACATATTATATATATGTATATATATATTTATGTCAGGTCACTCTTGATTGCTACTGGTAACATGTAACCCAGTACAACCTGTCGCATGTTCGGGTCGTTGGTACTAAACCGGTAACCCCACCAACTTTACTTGGTGAGGAGGGTGATTTGGGACACCCTGCAGCACAAAAGACAGAACCTGACAGAGGGCGGAAGAACTCATAAGATTCAAAGGCCATCCAAAAATGTGTAAATATGTATGTACACATGTACATATGTATGTATATGCGCGGGGACATCAAAATAGTCAGGTTGGATACCCGATCGAGCGGTTAAACCACAGGGAGTGAAGGACTCCTAGCCTTTGTCAGGGCGTTCTTCTAGGAGAAGGCAACTCAGGAAACTTGGATAGCTCCAACATAAAACCTACGGCTAAGTAGTTACCGGTGATGTTGATCTTTTCTTTTTTTCGGGTTATAGCTACTGTTGCTCAGAGAGTGGGATTGGCTCAGGGCACAGTCTTTCCTCACTTTAAAAAAAAAATCTTCACGTACAGGCATTGCACGATAGAATCAATTGATAATTATTAATAATGTTATATCGGGCAATGACCATACTTGATAACGAGAACGAGGGGGCAGCCATCACATATATATATATATATATATATATATATTTATATGGGGGGGGGTCGGTGAGTGTGTGTGTATATATATATATATATATGTATATATGTAGTAAACTCACACATACACTTAGATTTTATTGCATGTGTATATGTGTGCGTGTATAAACATCTTTGTTAGTGAAAGGAGTAGTGTGTTAATATATTATCATTTTCAGAAAATATAATACAACACTCACTTGCATAAAATAAATAAAACTTTGTTTATAACATTAATCAACCACATTCATCCACCATGGGATATCTTAAGATATAAATGTAGTTATTGTTCAAAGAGTGCTTAAACCGAAATTTCCTATACGTATTTTTGCGGCTCTTTATTTATAACTTTTATAGTTTAATTTCAATGTTAGATTCTTTAGAGAATATTTTTTTCCATTTCTTTTCTGTACGTTGAATCATCTCAAATAGACGTGTAAACAGGAAATATTACTTTAATGTAGTTCTCGTAAATTTCTACCAGCTCATTCAGTGGGGTTTTCATTAGTTCCGGTTTTCGTACTTGTTTCTATGTGTGTGGGCGGAAGGGAGTGCGGGTGTGTTTACAGCGTTATGAATTGTTTGTTTATTCCCGCTTGATATGTTTAAAAAAAAGAAATAGTCATTGAGAAAACGTTTCCATTTGCCGATATCCTTTCAGCTTCTGAGTATAAGAGTTTCCTAGTGGAATCATATCATCGACTAGCAGCAGTATCAAGTGTTGCCTGGGTAGGTAAAATAATATCTGCTTTGATGAAAAGGTGTTGATCTTGGCGACTGCTTCTCGATGACTCATCTATGGCCACACACACGCCATGCCAATGAGGGTGGTGATGACCTCTATCACTGAGAAACGCGGGTGACTGACGAAGGGGCATGCTGGGGAGGGAGGTAATGACCTGTAACACTAAGCCAAATTTCCTCACGCTACTTGATTGGAAACTGATGAATTCTCAAATACACAACTAAAAGCTCAGACGACGTCAGTGGCCATCGTTTTGCCTTTGACCATCTATAAGATGTGCAGGGATAGGTTCTATCGTAGTATAAAAGTTTAACCAAATAAATTGAAATTGATTTATGTGTGAAGTGGAGCCGAAGTTTCGAATTTGAACGAAATCGGTTGAAAAATGTGGGAGCTAGAGCCGAAAAGGCGGAAATTTGAGCGAAAAGGTGGTATTTTCGAATATTTAAGCGGCTGCCACGCCGTTCCTGAACAAAAAATCCAAAGTATAACGCCACTTTCAGGCGTGAAATAATCAGATCTAGCATAGTGTAAAATTTGAACAAAGTAGGTCGATTAATGTGGGAGCTAGAGCCGAAACAGTGGAAATTTTAGTCTAAAAGTGGTATTTTTGAATATTTAAGCGGCTGCCACGCTGTCCCTGAACAACAAATGCAAAATATAAAGCCATTACAGGATGTGCAAGGATAAATTCTATTTTTTGCTTCAAAAATTTGAACGAAATCGGTGACAATATGTGGGAGCTAGAACCAAATATCCTATTTTTCGATACCTAAAAAAAGGTGACCGCCTATCGATTTTTATCTGCAGAATGACCCCGGAATAAAAACATGATACTCTGATATATAGAAAACACTTCCCGATTACAAATCTATGAGATTGTAAAGTTTCATGAAAATCGGTCGTAAGATTACCCCTATAGGTAATACACAGACACACAGACACACACACACATACTTAATTTTATATATATACAGATGTCGGATACGGAGACGCTAATTTTATTTCCATAGCATTATCCATTACCTGACTATATGTTTTTTATCACAAAATTAAAGTGTTTACTTTTAATAGTAATTTTAATATTTTGAGGAGGAAAAGATGTTTTGAAACGCTCAAGTACAATTTCTCATATGTAAATCAGAATATTAGTACATAGATATCAATTCTATAAGTTGAGATACATACATAGATCTAAACATATACATTTATACACATACATGCACACGCACACATACTGAGCTGCATATATATATATATATATATATATATATATATATATATATATATATATATATATGCAGCTCAGTATCTGTGCGTGTATATGTATATACATACATGTGTGCGTATATATGTATATACATACATACACGGTGGCTGCCAATTCGTTTTCGAGTACGGCCACTACTTTATATCCATGTAGGAGAACCCCTACCGATGCGCTGAACGAATGTGACTTTTTAGTCCAGCCAGCGACTTGAAAACTCTGGTACGAACACTACACTTGTGACAATTATTGACCCATAGTGTTGGGCCCATGGTACCATGTGACAACAAGTGCAGAGAGATCTCCAGATATAAAGCAATGCCTGTGCCGTGAAGCCTTTATAGTGAGCAAAGGCACTGCACAAAGCCAGTCCCGCTCTCTTAACCAAGATGATATTTACCAAAAAGAAGAACAAGTCAACATCATTGGATACCATCAGGGTTGCAGGTGTTATATCAGAGTTATATCAGGTGTTATATCAGGCTAAGGTGTCATCTCTCCCGGTGAATTTGGATGGCTATTGACTCTTAAGAGCTCATTGCCCTTTGACAGGTTTTGTTTTTATCCTGCAGGATGTCCAAAGTCACCCGCCTCACCAAGAAACCTTGGTGAGGTTGCCAGTTTAGTCGCCAACGACCCGACCATGGGACAGGTTGTACTGGGATACATGTTACCAGTAGCACCAACTGGTGACCTGACATACATACATACATACATACATACATACATACATACATACATACATACATACATACATGATTTCCGCAAAGTCGTGATCGAGCTTTGCCATCACCTGATAAAATGCTCAAAAATGTGACACATGAATGTGGCTCTTCAAGCCAGACAAAGACTTGTACCATCTGACACACACAGGGAAACTGTAGACTCCTCATGGACTTTTCACTACTTCGTTCTGACTGTGTTCTCATATTTATTTTAAGTCTTCCTTTGCTTGCACATTCCATGTCACATTCCCTTCCCTACACCTTTTCAGATCATACTGTTCATAATCTACATGAGGTCTACTGATATGACTTTGTTCATGTCTAATCAAATCAGCTTTGCTCAGGCAGACTCGACCACTGTGCTGGCAAACCAGATGCTGCTCAACAGCAGGCAGTTCAGAACAGTCTCTTTTCTTTTTGCACACTCACAAAGTGATATGCAGCAGATTATG
Source organism: Eledone cirrhosa (assembly GCA_964016885.1). Lineage (NCBI taxonomy): Eukaryota > Metazoa > Mollusca > Cephalopoda > Octopoda > Eledonidae > Eledone > Eledone cirrhosa. The sequence continues at coordinate 66,931,574 of OZ024745.1, forward strand.
AACTCTTTTCCCGAAGCTTGCAGTGGTTTGGGCCTCACAATAAGATTGGAAAAGACTGTTATGATGTACCAGCCAGCACCTGGGAAAGAATAAACTACACCAAGTGTGTATGTGTACGGAAGGAGGCTAAAAGTTGCTGACAAGATTGTCAACCTTGGTAGTACGTTGAACAATTCAAACACACTTGATGATGAGATGTCCTTAAGAATCGAGAAAGCTAGCGATTCATTTGGACGGCTGACTCCAGTGAAGACGAGAAACTCGCCTTTTACATGTTTCTGAAGGAACTTGTCAAAGAGATTCCTTCAACAGACAGAATTGTCGTACTAGGTAATTTCAATGCAGGCGTTGACAGGGATTTTGAAACTTGTGATGTGATCGACAGACATGGCATAGGGAAATATAACAGCAATGTTCTCTTCCTACAAATGTGTGTGGAGTTAGATTTGTTCATTTTTTTAAACATACATACATGCATACATACATACATACATACATACATACATGTATAGATGTTAGTAACTGCCTCAGTACAAATCTTGAGGAGCTGGGCTTAACAGAAACAGAAAGAATACGACTAGTTAGGAAATTACTAGTAGAATCCATTAATAGAATAGTAAAAGTATGTAAAGCATTCCGAAAATTCTGCATCTAATAACTACATATACACTTGTACAGATACAAAGCATATACACATGCACACATATAACTCAAAACATACATATCCACACATACAATAACATCCATACCTGCTCACGCATGCATGCAGACATGCATACATATCTATCTAGTTGATGTGTAAATTCCAATGAGAGAGTTGTTAAAAACCGACTCTCTCTCTATTGGCAAAGATTTATGAAATTACAAAACCAGAAGACCATACATACATGATGGCTGCCCCCTCGTTATCGAGTATGGCCATTGCACGATATACCATTATTAGTAATTATTAATTAATTATATCGTGCAATGCCTGTGCGTGAAGATATTTTTTAAAGTGACGAAAGACTGTGCACTGAGCCAATCCCACTCTCTGAGCGACAGTGGCTATAACCCGAAAAGAAGAAAATATCAACATCATCTGTAACTACTGAGCCGCAGGTTTTATATCGGAGTTATCCCAGTTTCCTGAGTTGCCTTCTCCTACAAGAATGCCCTGACAAATGCTAGGGGTCCTACAGTCCCAGTGGTTTAACCGCGCGGTACATGTGTATATATATATTTACACACTTTCGGATGGCCGTCGAATCTTATGAGTTCTTCCGCCCTTTGCAGGTTTTGCTTTTTGTCCTGCAGGGTTTCCAAAATCACCCTCCTCACCAAGTAACTTGGTGGGGTTGCCGGTTTAGTCGCCGATGACCCGACCATGAGACAGGTTGTACTGGGTTACATGTTACCAGTAGCACTCAAGAGTGACCCGACATAACATACATACATACATACATACACACACATATACGTATTTTGGATTAATAATATTATTTTATGTCATTTCTATTATACCAATTAAGTCAGATGTTAAAGATCTTAAATACTGTGACGATTATATCAGATACAATGTTATTTCCATCATCGTTTGCTCCCATGCAAAATACCCAACAACAACCTGCTTAATACTTCATTCGAATGATGAAAGCATGTTTGAACTGAGATAAATTAATATCACGAACTAATAAAAGAATTGGATAATAAAAGAAGCCTGCAATAAAATAGATTGAACTCGTGTTTAATGTAATATATATATAATACATTATGAAGAGAGAAGAAACATTAGATATAATTAATAATAAGATATACCCTACCCAAACTCCTTCTTCACTCCTCGACTACGTAGTTTCGTGGCATATTATGCAAAAACACTACATCACAGAGATATAGAATTTTTGTGAGGTCTGCCGACTTATCAAGAGGATACCTCATTAAGAGTTTCAAAATATGTCCGTAGGACGCGAGATAGAATCCCGAAAGGCGGAAGGGAGTCAATCACCACTAATTCAAAGATATATGTGGATATACTCATGTATATGTATGTGTCCGAATATATATATATATATATATATATATACAGTATTTTCCGTTGTGTTGTAATATAAATATTACACACAGTAGATTATCAGCTCACGTAGAGTTTGCTCGACGGTTCCAGTTGTAGTTCCAAAAGTAATCCGGAGAAAAATAGAAAGATTTGAATGGATACAGTTTAGTTGAAAGGAATTTATTGACACGTGTTTCTATAACAGTTACATAACCTAAAACAGCTATCTACAAACTTTTAGTTATGCAGACATTCAATATTTCAATGTTATTATTTACTGTCATTTCATCAGAATAATATTACTGAGGACCTATTTAGTTTTTATAGAGAATATTAGGAGGAAGGGGTGAAGTTGTTAGAAGAATAGTTGAAGGAGTGGTTTTTCGATAGCAGTGAGAATTCTTGGTGGCAGTGATTAATTAGATTCCCATCTGTTGTTTTGACATTTTTATAGAATATATTATTGGTTATTTTTCTAAATCTATAGAAGGATTAGAGATAGTAAAGATATGCGTGGTTGGTTTTGTGTTTGCACTTAACATTCAGACTTAAATTTTTCTTTCAAGTGTACGTATTCTTTCACCCACGCATTCACACACAAATATATTTGCACACCTCTACAAAAATACATATACTCACAATTCACATATTCATACTTACATATATATACACATGCATACACATATATATACACACATGTATTCATGTACATACATACGCGCTCATGTGTATACATTTTCATACTCAACTTATCTTTATATATACACACGTATAGACACACACATATATACATACATACTCTAGTCCATGTGTACACACATACACATACATACACATCCATATACACATACATACATACACATATATATATACATATATACATATACATATATATACATATATATATATATATATACACATACATATATACACACATATACACACACACACATATATATATATATATATATATAAGCACTTTAATACATGAATACACTTACATCTAACTATACACATCAAACATATATATATATTTACTTATTTATATACATTTTCACATATATATGCACATACTTATGGACGTTTTTAGACACATTCATTATCGCATATTTGTACCTATTCTCATCAGCATATCTTTTCATTATTAGTATGGTAATTTAAGGTTATTAATATATGTTGAAAAGAGATTGTTTTTATATTTTTCTAACTAGATTAAGGTTTATATAGTTGGGGGATGTCCCTCTTTTATGTAATATTCGGCTTGTAGTGGGAAAAAAGGGTTTTAGTTCTGTGACGGCAACGAGTGGTATTACGTGGGATCAACGGCAACATCGTTTAAATCTCGATTGTATAGGCATTCTTACTCAATAAAACACCAGAGCCAAAGAAATGTAACAACTTTAGCAGAGAAAGCTTGGACGCTCAGGGATAGCAATCAAAAGTTTACCCTAAAATGGGAAAAATTAGCTAAAACCCAAAGCTTTTCCAGGAGCCAAAATTTCTGCAAATTGTGTAATCTTGAGATTTATTACATAATCACACACAAGAAGAAACTGCTGAATAACAGAATTGAACGAACATTATTCTGCCGTCACAGAACTAAAACCCTTTTTTCCCACTACAAGCCGAATATTACATAAAAGAGGGACATCCCCCAACTATATAAACCTTAATCTAGTTAGAAAAATATAAAAACAATCTCTTTTCAACATATATTAATAACCTTAAATTACCATACTAATAATGAAAAGATATGCTGATGAGAATAGGTACAAATATGCGATAATGAATGTGTCTAAAAACGTCCATAAGTATGTGTATATATATGTGAAAATGTATATAAATAAGTAAATATATATATATGTTTGATGTGTATAGTTAGATGTAAGTGTATTCATGTATTAAAGTGCTTATATATATATATATATATATATGTGTGTGTGTGTATATGTGTGTATATATGTATGTGTATATATATATATATATATATGTATATATATGTATATGTATATATGTATATATATATGTGTATGTATGTATGTGTATATGGATGTGTATGTATGTGTATGTGTGTACACATGGACTAGAGTATGTATGTATATATGTGTGTGTCTATACGTGTGTATATATAAAGATAAGTTGAGTATGAAAATGTATACACATGAGCGCGTATGTATGTACATGAATACATGTGTGTATATATATGTGTATGCATGTGTATATATATGTAAGTATGAATATGTGAATTGTGAGTATATGTATTTTTGTAGAGGTGTGCAAATATATTTGTGTGTGAATGCGTGGGTGAAAGAATACGTACACTTGAAAGAAAAATTTAAGTCTGAATGTTAAGTGCAAACACAAAACCAACCACGCATATCTTTACTATCTCTAATCCTTCTATAGATTTAGAAAAATAACCAATAATATATTCTATAAAAATGTCAAAACAACAGATGGGAATCTAATTAATCACTGCCACCAAGAATTCTCACTGCTATCGAAAAACCACTCCTTCAACTATTCTTCTAACAACTTCACCCCTTCCTCCTAATATTCTCTATAAAAACTAAATAGGTCCTCAGTAATATTATTCTGATGAAATGACAGTAAATAATAACATTGAAATATTGAATGTCTGCATAACTAAAAGTTTGTAGATAGCTGTTTTAGGTTATGTAACTGTTATAGAAACACGTGTCAATAAATTCCTTTCAACTAAACTGTATCCATTCAAATCTTTCTATATATATATATATATATATATATATATATATAGGAACGAGTAGGACCCCGACGGCTGAGCTCAAGCCGTTTCCACATATATAAATATATATATATAGAAGTGGTTACAATATATAGAAGTAGTTACAATTTTTCTCGGTATGGTGAACTAAATGTTGTGTAACTTCTACCTAACTCGTCCCATGGACTGAGTGCTCTACCACTACGGATATTACCACCACTATATATATATATATATATATATATATATATATATATATATATATATATATATATATATATAGTGTAGGTGATTCAGTGAATTATTGATGGTGGTACCAAAATAGCACACAGTCTGATGAGTGGGTCGATAACGGAGTCTGGTCCATGACTCCTATGGGTGACCGTGAGCCAATCTTCTACAAATAGCGCATAATAGGTCGATACACAATAACAATCTAATACATGTAAACGAAACTTCATTTTTTTTTTATATACACAGACACACACACACACACACACACACACACACACACACACACGAACACGCACGCATATGTATATATATATATTATTTAGAATGTTGAGAAGTGACACGCGAGTTGATATATATTAGGAAAATAAGAAAAGCAGTAGAAAATGGTAATGGGATTTTCTCATAGAATAACAGCAAAAGATTTCTTTAAAAAAGGCAATTAATCGAACCGGTTTCAGCCAAAAGTTGTTTAGGCTTCTTCATGTTACAGGAAATATAATTAAAAAGTGTATAATAAAATTAAGGTGTATATATTAATAAGAAAACATAGTTTACCTACATTTAAAAGAGTTCACATTTTCATTTCTCTCTCTCTCTCTCTCTCTCTCTCTCTCTATCTATCTATCTATCTATCTATCTATCTCTATCTCTCTCTCTTTTTCTCTCCCTCTCTCTCTCTCTGTACTGCTTCGTTTGTTCAAACCATGTTATTCTATGAGAAAATCCCATTAGCATTTTCTGCTGTTTTTCTTAATTTCCTAATATATATATATATATATATATATATATATATATACAGTATGTATTTATATATAAATATATATATATATATATATATAAATATATATATACAGTTTTGATATATATTAGGAAAATAAGAAAAGCAGTAGAAAATGGTAATGGGATTTTCTCATAGAATAACAGCAAAACATTTCTTTAAAAAAGGCAATTAATCGAACCGGTTTCGGCCAAAAGTTGTTTAGGCTACTTCATGTTACAGGAAATATAATTAAAAAGTGTATAATAAAATTAAGGTGTATATTAATAAGAAAACATAGTTTACCTACATGTAAAAGAGTTCACATTTTCATCTCTCTCTCTCTCTATATATATATATATATATATAAATATATATATATATATATATATATATATATATCTTTCTCTCTCTTTCCCTCTCTCTCCTGCTTCGTTTGTTCAAACCATGTTATTTTATGAGAAAATCCCATTACCATTTTCTACTGTTTTTCTTAATTTCCTAATATATATATATATATATATATACAGTATGTATATATATATAAATATATATATATATATATTTTTATATATATATATATATATATATATATATATATATATATATATACAGTATATATATAAATATATATAAAATATATATATATATATATTTCATTTCATTTCATTTGAGTTTGAGTCCATGCTCAGGCCAAGTCGAAGACTCCACCCTCAATATATATATATATATATATATATATATATATATATTTTTCTTTTTTTCGTTAATTCCTGCGCCGAAATACGATTCTCGCTAATTTATATTTGTATAAATATATATATATATATATATATATATATATATATAAGATCAAAAGATGATTAAAAGAGTTAAAAGAGATCTTTTGATCTTATATATTATGTATACTCCAGTCCTACAAACTGTAGAGTGCTTCTTATCCGATATCTGCATTGCTTTATTATACTACAATAAAACTTACCTCCTATATATATATATATATATATATATATATATATATATATATATATATATATATATATATAGTAATAATAATAAAATTGAAGACTAAAATCCAAAGAGGGCTCGATAAGAAAAATATATATCAAATATATAAGAACCGTAGAGCAAATATTTATTAAAATAACAGATTAAAGTTTAAGCAAAGAATCGCTGCTTTCACTCTTAACGGGATCTTCTGAAACTAACAAAGTCAATCTGTAAACGCAGAACTGGATATTTCAAAAAACGTTGCAACCGGAGGAAGACAGGAAGACGATACTTTGGTTCGTGGTAACGTTCGCTGGCAAAGAACGGGAAAAAACGAATAATACGTCATTAATAGGAGCGGTGAAAAACAATTACGCGCAAAGACAAAACCACGTTTATGGTATAAAAGAGGTCGTAGACTAATGTTCTCTTAGGTGGTGCATAGAGACGTACTCTGGCAATGAACGAAAAAACGAAGATAATAAGTCATATGTGGAGCGTGGAGAACGATAGCACGCAAAGACAAAACCACGTAAATGGTATAGCAGAAGTCGTAGACTAAAATTCTAACTAGGCGACCAAATCAATCTCCGCTACAGAGTTAAGAACAAAGTAAATAAATACAATACAGAAGTAATAGAAACAAATAAATACATACACGCAAACAGATACGTACATACACAAGCATACGCAAAACCTTACCATAGGTATACAAAACCACGCACATATAAATATGTGTGTGTGTGTATGCTTGTGTACAAATAAATAAATAGAGCAGAATGGTTAAACATTTTTAACCATTCTGCTCTGAGGATACAGTGGTCACAGCATTTGATAATTGAGTTTTGCAAATAGTTATAAATTTGCACATAGCATAACTAGGCTGTATAACCACCGTGGAAACATTTGTAAGCACACAGAATAAATTACCTTTCTATGATGTCTACCTGTTATTATTCATTCTTTATCTACACTCCGGAATACAGAAGGATCAAGAACTGAGTTTCTTCAACTATTCTTCCATAACTCGTTGAGTAACCCCTCGCCGTACGTCAATTCTATCCAGTGTAGTAATTAACCATTACTGCATTCAGGATAATCCTATACCTAATATATATATATATATATATATATATATATATATATATATTCTCACATTCATACCTCAAATACTTAAATATATATTTGATGCGTCTCGTCTCTTGATAACTTTTCTCTCGGTTTCGTATCATTTGAATATAACAAGTAGTAATTCTACCGATTTGTTTACTGTGATTTTTAACCTTAACTATGTAAATACTAATAATTTTCGTTTCCTTTATTCTTTTTGTGATATTTAGTTTGCTATCTAATAATAAGCTTACGTTAACCTTGCGGGAATTCAAGAGTACACAATTTACTTTACTATAGCAAGAATGATATATCAAAGGTGGTGAACTTACTTTATTTGAAGACATTATGAAATTGGTATACAAGTGTTAATACTTTGTATGAGCAAATACAAAAGAGTGCAAAACAACCCCAACTCTGAAGGACTAATTACTTCCCTCTCTGCACAGTAATAAAGAAGTGATTTGCTTCTGAATGAGAGATTTAACAGGACATTTTCCAAATTGCTAAGAGCTTTTGTCCATTGTGCATGGATGTTTTGCTATATATATATGTGTGTGTGTGTGTGTGTGTGTGTGTGTGTGTGTGTGTGTGTGTGTGTGTGTGTGTGTGTGTGTGTGTGTGTGTGTGCGTGTGCGTGCGTGCGTGCGTGTGCGCGTGCGCGTGCGTGTGCGCGTGCGCGTGCGTGTGCGTGTGTGTGTGTGGATAAAGATGCAGCTCGAGTCTTTTTAAGAATATTTATTAATTTCCTTGACCGGTTTCACGTTTCTTATGCTTTTCAAGAGTAGAACTGAGATGGAGGGTTTGTTTTTTTTCTCACGAGATAAACCACAAACGCCTCATCATAAGAACCATGAAACTGGTAAAGGAAATAAATAAATATTCTTAAAAAGACTCCAGTTGCATTTTCGACTTCTTTTCCTTATATTTTCACCCATGTAGGGCATCTCGTTGTTTTATTTTAAAAAAACCTCATTTTCTTATATATATATATAGATATATTATATACATATATACTTATGTGTGTTTGTATATATTCCTTCGTATGTTTGATAATTATCTTTTCTAAATGTGAAATTAGCGATGAATTAAGGATCAGTAAGTATAATGTTTCAATTATTTCTTCTCTCAAATAGATAGCTCACAGGGCAGTATATCATTTTATTTACTTTATGGTATTTGAATATATCTAATGTTATTTGACAATGTTTGATTTTACGAGTATGTGAATATTGAAGGTGAACGCAATGTTAGGCAAGAAACTAGCGACAATTATGTTGCAACTATTAGATTCGTTGGCATTGGCGGATAACATTCTTGGAAGAACTGAAGAATATTCAAGAAACTAATTGTTTCCCTTTACGTTCATGCTTCAAAATCATTTTCTTTCACATAAAAGGGGAAAAAACAAGTGAATATATAAACTATAAAATAAATATAAATTTTGAATCAAGTTAAGATTTACTGATTTATAAAAACCAACGTTTATTGCAGGAGATACTTGACTGCTCCATCTAGATTCTCTTCCACACTACCTGCAATTGTCCAAAGATCAGATAGCGAGAAATATTGAAAATATTGATTTCATAAAATATTACCAGACAGATGCTTTCGTTGATCAGATTACATTTTGCAAATAAATCAATGCTGTGTAAGTCAGTCGTTTATGTCAAAATGACAATGAATAAATTTACGCCTGTTTTGAATTTTTATTTGCGCGTGGTTCCTAATAACTCACTATTCTTGAATTGTTCCCCTACAAAGAAAAGTGTACAAGGAAATGCAAGGAGGCTATTTTAAGTATCATATATAAATGGAGCTTTCATTTCTTTTCAAAGTATATTGATATGGAAAATATGTAGAAGTTATTGAAAACACAAAAGAAAAGTTATAAACAGATGTAGGCATAGCTGTTGGATTAAAAAGAGAATATGTTTGTTTTTATACATGCATATATATGTGCGTGCGTGCGTGCGTGCGTGCGTGCGTGCGTGAGTGCGTGCGTGCGTGCGTGCGTGCGTGCGTGCGTGCGTGCGTGCGTGTGTGCGTGTGTGTGTGTGTGTGTGTGCGTGTGTGTGTGCGTGTATGTATGTACGTATCTATTTATGTATGTAGACAGGTATGCTGTGTTGAAATAATGGGAAAGTTCTAAATTTACGTTTTCTCTTCGATATCAATATTGATTTTTTTTTTTGGGTGGGGGGGGGGGGTTGAGAATTATATCATTTGAATATATGACAGCTAGATTCATACTTCATCAGTCAGATGTTAATTGTATATATAATTTGTCCTTGCGTTCATCATCGTCTCTTTTTCTGTGCATAAAATAGATGTGTAAAATAGATTGTCTGTCTATTTAGCTCTTTTATAATGTATGATTGCACTTCTTCCTTGTAAGTTTTGTTGTGCTTCTCTGTTTTCTCTGATCGAGCATCCTTTGACACGCATCTCATCGACCGAAGGATGAGACGTGACTTAGGTATTTCTTCTCATTTATAATCTGTTCCCGACTGGTAAGAGATCATATTGATTATTTCGATACGTAGTGCTGAATAGTACAGATTGCATCGTTAAATCGGGATATTTTATAATTTCTCCACTGTTCATTTTATTCCTGTTCGCAAACAAATGTTTGTTGTTGGCCACAGTTATAGCGAGTAAGTTGCACATGGTCGAGTGCAACAGTTGTTGCTCTTCAGTTTTTACTGGAGGCAGTGTATATGGTTACTTATTGGCCGGAAGGCTATTGATTTTTTAGTTATTTATATGTATATACGTCCACTATGGTATTTTGGCGTGAATGGGAGCTGGAATCTATGTAAAAGTATTGTTGTAATAGTGTGTTGGGTACTGATAAGATGTATATAGAGAGCTACATTTGTTTGAAGTGACAGGGACAGATGTAGTATTTTCTTCTTTCATTTTTAGTGGTATGAGGGTACAGATTGAGTACATCCTGCTGTCATATGATGTGTAGTGTAATAGTTATGTTCCTTGTAGATTGTTGCGCTTTTTGTGGTTCGATTAGTTTTCCTGACCGCATTGAAGTTATCCACAATAAATCTAATGTATTGATATTACACCATTCATTGTTTCTTTCTGTTAGCTAAATGTATCAATTTGATTGCTTGAATTATGTGCGCTTCGTTGCCTTCTTTACAATTATATATGTTGTAAATCTTGTAGATCAGATGAATGTAACACCTAACAATTTTGTTGTCAGAATCCGTAGTGTGCAATTTGACTAAGAAATGTGCTTTGCCTTTTGTGTGTTAGCTGGTCTGTTTGAAAAGAGGAGAAAGGACTTGTTAGAAGCAATTTTAATGTACTGACTTAGAGTCGGACGTTTCGCGTTTTAATTAGTATTTGAATGCTGGTGAGATAATATGAGTTCAATGACAGCTACGGGTTTGTCTGGTTTTACGAAGATGTGTGATGGTTGTGTGGATATAGGTTGTAAAGAATGGATGGGTGACTGTCTGAAACTTTGAGGTCATGCTTTAAGAAAATTGCTGGTACTCGAGGTTCTGTTCTTGTAAATTCCAAAGGCTTCGAAACCTAACAAGTTGTTTTCTTGTAAGCGGTGTTGAGTATTACTTAAACGAGTGAATAACGACAAATAGGTTCGAAAACGTTGTGGAAGTATTTTTTTTTTATTATTGTTGAAACCAATATATACATTCAGTGTTAAGTTTGAACATCGTTTTGTGCTTCATGGAATAGTCTGGGCATATGCTGGGATTTGAAGAGGTGGGTGTGGGTTAAAGATGTCAGCAAAGAATTGACGTTTCTAGAATGTATTTTGCACATGTAGGATGATGATGAGTTTGCATGAGGTTTCTTTGATCGGACTGTTGGCGGAGTCTATATTTATTATAATGTTGTCAAGCCTTCAATTTCAGGGATTTTCCATTTTTGTTTGAAGTAGATGGAGATGTTGTTGATGACATTTATTGACAGACCTTGATAATTTCAGGGATTTTGAATGCATTCTTTGTTACTGGAGTAAACTAGTATGCAGCAACGCCAGCTACACAGGGTTCCAGATAATTTTCACAGATATATTTGATACAGAAATCCCTATATATTTCCTACCCCATAGATGGTACGATAAATATTTCATATCTCTTTAAAGGAAATCAATTTCAAAATCTGATAGCGAATAAAAACATCATTCTATGAATAAGATAAATGTAATTATGATAAAATAGATTTTGGCAAAAACACAAACCTTTGTAATGAGAATTATAAAAAATCATGAAATTGGAAGAGATTTATAAAAATAATTATAATTGTGTGGATGTTGTATTAAACAGGAGTTAATATTGTGCGCGAATCCAAATGTTTTCTTACAGAAGTACTGCATTAGATGTATCCAATAGTAAGTATCATGCTCGTCATGAATTTCGACTGCTACACAGTAGTGAAATAATTGTTTCTACTATTGGCACAAGGCCAGCAATTACCCAGTACATTACTGGTACTTTATTTTATCGACGCCGTAAGGATGAAAGGCAAAGTTAACCTCGGCGGGATTTGAACTCGGAATGGCAAGGACCGTAACTCTATGCGTCAAAGCATGGCGTCCGACCCTCTACCGATACTGCCAATCCACCACACACTAGTGAAATAATGAGCAAGATATTGACAATCGTTTAACGTCATCAACAATATCATATGTCCTCTTTCTCTCTATCTCTGACCCACTGACTTTCATAATATGTATATATATATATGTATATATATATATATATATATGTGTGTGTGTGTGCGTGTGTGCGTGTGTGTGTGTGTGTGTATGTATCTGCATGTGTGTCTGTGTGTTTGTGTGTACGTGTGTGCAAAAGGCAATACACAATACAATGAAGAAATATATTATTAATTTCACGCTTGATATAGGAAGAAAAGAGTCATCACGTTTTCTATGTTAGTCCTTCATCAGAAAATACAATGACAAGTTATATATATATATATATATATATATATATATATATATATATATATATATATATATATATATATATATATATATACAGAGAGAGAGAGAGTGATAGATAGATAGGTAGGTAGATAAATAGATAATGTGAAGCCACATTGCTGTGACTCACGGAAGAAAAGTAGTGACCGTTTATATAGGAAATTACCCAGTGGACACGTAGAGGGATAGGAGAGGAAAATAAGTGGAGGATAAAGATGATGGAAAGAAAATAAGTGAATGGGGTGAAGGCGGTGAAGGGTATATATACATATGTATATATAAAATTACAAGAAACGAAGTGGGCTGTGTGGTTACTGTAAACAATTTTTAAGGTGGTAATATGGACGAAACAAGAGAAGAACCCTTTCATCAGCTGTTAACTGCAGATTATATATGTTTCGGCCTTTAAAACAGGACATCGAAATCGATCAGCAATGCACCCAAGGCCTTTTATCAATCAAAAGACCCTGAGGGGAAGAAACATAAGATAGTGAAGAGAGAGGAAGAAAGAGAAAAAAGGGAAGAGGAAAAAAATGAAGTAAACTAATCGGGTGGAGGGGGGACACGGGACAATGGCACAAGCAAGTGAGTAACCGAGGAGAAAATAGAGAAAGTTACAAAGAACCGATTGGACTTAAGTCCTGTGGTCAATATAACTGCAGAGCGAGGTTTTTCCGTGCGATCTCAGCAAAGTGAGTGTAGATAGGGAGATAGACGGAGAAACCGGAAGTGAGAGGGAGGGGGGAAAGGGAGATAATCCAAGCGGGTTGACGACATGTGTGAGATCAGGTCGAAAAGAAGCAGATAGATAGAAGGGAGAGGGGTGAGAAAGAGAGAGAGAGAGAACAGGAAGAGAAAGAAGGAGAGAGTGGATATGAAAGCGTGGCGGGACAACAAATCGAACAAAAGCAGGTAGAGGGGGTCCCAGCGGTAACTACAAAATTACAAGAAGCAAAGCAGGTTGTGTGGTTACTGTAAACAAAGTTTAAGATGGTAAAATGGACGAAACAAGAGAAGAACCCCTTCATCAGCTGTTAACTGCAGATCATAGATGTTTCGGCGCTTATACATATATACAAATATATATATATACATATATATATATATATATAGATAGATATATATAGATAGATATATATAGATAGATATATATATATATATATATATATATATATATATATATATATATATATATATATATATATATATATATATATATATATATATATATATATATATATATATATATATATATATATAGATAGATATATATATAGATATAGATATATATATATATATATATATATATATATATATATATATATATATATAACGGAAAAATTTGAACAGGGACAACACAGAGAGGCAGTACAACGAATGTTTATTAATTTCCCTCTCTGGAGAGTGGGGTGTTGGTGGGGGACGACGTTTCGGGTATAAGCCCTTCCTCAGGTGAGAAGTGTGTGGGAACAGAGTTCAAAGGGTGTGTAGGGGAGTGGTGGAGAGACATATAGCGAAAGGAAACGGTGCGAATGAAAAAATAAAAAATAAAGATAAAAATAAAAATAAAGCATGATCAAAATACAAGGAATGAGATAAATTTAAAAATAAAGGCATGATCAAAATAAACTGAAATTAAAAGGTGGGTAAACAAGTGGTGGAAGGGTGTGGGGTGTGTAGGGGGTGGTGGGTGGAGTGGGGAGAGGGAGACGGGGTGTCCGAGCCGGGAGGGCTGAAGGTGGTATGTGTGTGTAGGTGTGCGTGTGTGTGTGTGTGTGTGTGTATGTGAAAGTAAGGGTTGGGGAAGAACGGGGTTGCATGTTCAGGAATAGGTGTGTGTGGGGGGGGTCTGAGTGTCTGTGCGTGTGTGGATAGAGGGGTGGGGGGAGAGGAATCAGGAGGCTGAGGGTGTAAATATGTGGTGGAAAGCACGTGTGTGTGGGGTTTAAGCGTGTTGTGGGTGTAGGTGGCGTGTGGAGAAAAAAAATGTTTGGGGGTGTGTGTGTGGGTGAGTTATATAGGTGATTACGTAAGAGGATATATATATATATATATATATATATATATATATATATATATACATATATACACACACACCAATCATAAAAAGGACGAAGTGATAGATTTTATTACGTTTATTCAGGTGTGACGCGCGTTTCACGATTGATGAGCTCAAGACTCAATCTGTATCGATCTGACCCGACACTGGAATCAAAAGGTCGTCGGATTTTTGTTATGGTAATATGTTTGTGTGTGTGTATGTATATATATATATATATATATATATATTAAAACAACAACAGAAGACCTGACTGGGAAATTGTGGGCTAGAATGAGCTAGAATTGTGGGCTAGAATAATTTAACCTAATAACAAATATTTAGATAATCCAAATCGGAAAAAGCAGACTGTGCTCACATTAATTTTTAACATCAATCAAAATATCCTTTATATATACCAGATGCTCTTTTAAAACCCCTTTCTTTATCATTTTCTTTATATAATATGATCTTAATAGAACGATTTCCAACGTCCACACCTTTTCCCACTATGTATATATATGTGTGTGAGGTGGGTATGTATGTACATGTATACAAGATTTATAAACATAAACAACAAATATAACAGAAACTATAGTACCAGCATCAAAAACAGCAAACAGCAAGAAACTCGACAACTATCTTGAATTTTAAGATTTCGGGGACGATTTGGCATGTATTACGGTATCAATTTATAACAGAAACATACTTAATAGGGTCATTCTAACAATTTCCCAAATGGATATCTGACTGGCTATTTACATTTCAGTCCAGTTTAAATAGACATATGATCAAAGAGAATCTAAACCTGCACAGAGAATTTTCCCATATATACAAAGAAGTCAAGAATTTATTTTCCAAGACAGTAGATATGGGAATGATGCCGCTGCTATATCGAGAAAGGCAATCGACCAGGCAGAGAATACATTGCTTATTTGGCATGCCAATGTGCAACTGGAAATTGAGTTGTTTAATATTTACATTCTCATTGGCACAAACTTACATTATGTTTGTAAACATTTGAAATATAGCTTGTATATTCCACATAAATCGTGAGAAAGGGTGTCAAAACAAAAGAAATTTTGTCTTGAACGAGGATATATATATATATATATACATTTCGTTTCTGAATTTGTTTAGCAAGATTCTTTATCTGAAAACGTGTGTGGAAACCGATGTTGTTATGCGTTGGGAGGGTCATGTTGCCAATAAGAAACACACGCACGAGTTGCTTTCCCTCCAATTTATTATAAAGTAAATTTATAAATTTAAGAATTTATAAATTTCCGGTTGGTTGGTTGGTTGGTTGGTTCCACAACCGGACGGTTGTTCATATATTGTAAAAGTTCTTTCGTTACACATTCTGTGACCTCTTCAGTGACTGGGGATTCTTTTCTTTGTTTTTGTGCCTCTCCTTTGTTCTGTCCTACGCCATCTTGTTTTTGTGTGTGTTGTGTGCTTAGTTTGCGCATGTGTTACATCCGGATGTCTGTGTGTGTTTTTATATGTTTATTTTTTGTTTATTTACATGTTACTGGTTGGTTGTTTGTTATATATGTGTGTGTTTTCATTTTGTCCTTAACTGTAAGTTGTGATGTTGCTATTCCATTCATGTTTCTATTTAATTTTGATTGGAGTTCATGTATGTTTATTGCCTCTGTGATTTGTCTAAACATTGCGTCTTTTCTGTGTGTAGATTCTATTTTTATTTCTATGTTCTCTAATTTGCCCTTATGTTCTATTTTAGCATGTTGGCGGAATACAGATGATTCTTTATTATCTTGAAGTTCTCGCCAGTGTTCATTTATAAATGAACACACACATATATATATATATATATATATATATACATACATATATAAGTGACCTTGACCCATTGGAATTGATGGTAAAATCCAAATGCAGGGTTTCTATGACACCTAAATCAAGAATGCTGTCTGCTTAAAACTATAAGCTTTTGGTAAAATGAGCGAACAAGGAATATCACGTTATCAACAGGTATTTTGTACTGCGCTAACTTTATGAATGACACAGAGATTTGTAAAAGCACATGTGTAACTCTAAGGGGAAAAACCCTAAGATTTTAGCAAATTAATTCAGTATGTGTAAATTATGCAAAAAATTGCATAAATATATATATATATATATATATGCAAAAGTTCTATTTAAATTGTTGGGATACAACAAGCAAATATTTTTATAACTGATATAAAGCACTCGACAAATATTTGGAGTAGATATACGATATTAATAAATGGAAACTATATTTATAAAACCATATTTATTTCATTATATATATTTCAATGATACCAAGTTACATTATGGTATGCCTTCATCAGACAATATACAATATATAACAGTTTTATAAATAGACATTGACGTACCCCTTTAAAATTTGACCGTTGCTTTTTCTCTGTCTGATGGTTTGATATCTCCCCGTTATTTTTCCTCTGTTCTCTTTTCTTTTTGCTTTCTTCTTTTTCTTTATCTATCTCTCCCTTTCTTTTCACCACGTTTCTCTTTCTCTCTCCATCTTTTTACTTACTCGTAACACTATGACTTACTAAAGTAAACAAACCACTATCCTGATGGCCTCCAAAAGCAACGGTCAATTTTTAAAGCGATACGTCAATGTCTAATTATAAAACTGTTATATATTGTATTTTGTCTGATGAAGGCATACCATAATGTAACTTGGTATCCTTGAAATATACATAATGAAATAAATATGGTTTTATAAATATAGTTTCCATTTATTAATATCGTATATATATATATATATATATATATATATATATATATATATATATATATATATATATATAAATAATAAAAAATTACATTTATTATATATATATATATATACATATATATATATAATAAATGTAATTTTTTATTATATATATATATATATATATATATATATATATATATATATATATATATATATATATATGCTATTTTTTGCATGATTTACACATACTGAATTCATTTACCAAAATCTGGCGTTTTTCCCCTTGTGAGTTACACATGTGCTTTTACAAAGCTCTGTGTCATTCATAAAGCCAGCGCAGAACAAAATACTTGTTGATAACATGATATTCCTTGTTCGATCATTATATATATATATACATATATATATATATATATATATGAGTTTATATAGGAAATACTACAAGACTAGTACTGTTTCATTCGTATGAAGTCATCTGGAATGCTCATATATTTATATGCATATGCAGATATCCATTTACATACATAGATAGATAAATACATACATGCATTAGATACATACGATATATACATACATGCATACACACGTACATGCGTACATACATACAAACAAACATACATAATCAACACAAATAGCTGATTCACAAAAGAGATAGGGATGCAGGCAAAACACCTAGATGCGACAAGTGCAGACTCTGGAGAATTAACATCGAAGATGACATCGCGGTATTATCTACCTATGCGACATGATGTAGTGGCCAAAACACTGTACAATGCAATCCGTAGAAAAGATAGCCCGATGACAAACACATTAAAGCTACAGCATTGTGGAAGACATACATATACATAATATGAAAGAGTACTGGTGGAATGTTCCAGTAAAAACCCCAATAAATCTGAAGGTATAGTCAGAGTGGTGTATCTACAGATTTCTCATTAGTTCTACATAAATATTCTCCTTTTCGCTAATCTTTGATATTATATTGGCATAATGATATGGGATATGGAAAAGAAAGCATGCACAGTAGTGGAAGTTAGCTGCCCTGCAGATGCCAATATAATATCAATGATTAGCGAAAAGGAGAATATTTATGTAGAACTAATGAGAAATCTGTAGATACACCACCCTGACTATACGTTCAGATTTATGCCTGTGATTATTGGGGCACTGGGATATGTTAGTAACTGCCTCAATACAAATCTTGAGAAGATGGGCTTCACAGAAACAGAAAGACCACAATTAATTAGGAAATTACAAGTACAATCCATTAATGGAACAGTAAAAATATGTAAAACTTTCCAAAACTTGTACATATAATAACTGCATATGCGCATGTACAGATACAAACATATTCACATGCACACATACAACTCAAAACATACACCTCCACACATACACTAACATCCATACCTGCACACACATGCATGCATGCAGACATGCAGACATATCCACCTAGTTGATAGTGTGTAAATTCCAATGAGAGAGTCTTGTAACTATGTTAGAAACCGACTTTCTCTCTATTGGCAAAAATTTGTGAAATTATAAAACTTGAATATACATACACGCATACATAACTTTATATGTGTGTGAACAAAGTGTAAAAGGAAAATCCCCAAGGAAAGCAATCTACATATAGCATTCAACGTAAATATTTCAGCGTCATTCATTGATAGCCATTTCACGGGATTTAATCAATTATTCTATCGACACCTGTACGGAATCTGGAACTGGTTGTATCGAATAATTATTTACTCACCTATTGAATAAGGATCATTAATAGACATGAATATTTTCACAGACAAACGCACATACAGATACACACACACACATAAATACTTACATACATACATACATGTGGCTGCCAACTCGTTTTCGAGTACGGCCACTACTTTATATCCATGTAGGAGAACCCCTATCGATGTACAAACACTACACTTGTGACAATTATTGACACATAGTGCTGGGCCGATGGTACCATGTGACGACAAGTGCAGAGAGATCTCCAGATACAAAGCAATGCTTGTGGCGTGAAGCTTTTATAGTGAGCAAAGGCACTGCACAAAGCCAGTCCCACTCTCTTAACCAAGATGATATTTACCAAAAAGAAGTTAACATCATTGGATACCATCAGGGTTGCAGGTGTTATATCAGAGTTTTCCTTCTCCTAGAATTCTGCCTTGACAAAGGCTAAGGGGTCATCTCTCCCGGTGATTTTGGATGGCCATTGACTCTTAACAGCTCCTTTGCCCTTTGACAGGTTTTGTTTTTAATCCTGCAGGATGTCCAATGTCACCCTCCTCACCAAGAAACCTTGGTGGGGTTGTCAGTATAATCGCCAACGACCCGACCATGGGACAGGTTGTACTGGAATGCATGTTACCAGTAGCACCAACTAGTGACCTGACATACATACATGCATGCATACATACATACATACATACATACATACATACATACATACATACATACATACATACATACATACATACATACATACATACATACATACATACATACATACATATCAACGTTATCAGTCGCACATTTTGGCGTGGGAGACTATTCATTAAATTTAAGATGAATACTATCTCTGACAGTAATGTCACAACTATCAGTCGTGTTGAATAACTGGATATTCTTCTAAACCTATCCACTGAAGACACATTTTATTCGAATTTGTAGAGATATCTGACTAAATAAACAATGCATTTTACAAGTATTTGCTACAAACAGCATCACCGGACACAACATCAACAACAACAATTTACCGAACATAGGGAACGAAAACTGTTTACCGAAGAAAATCAATGAGAAAGGTAATCAAAATTTATTTAGTTGTTGCTACAGAAGAAACCGAAACTATAAATCGCATTTCTCTTGGAGTTACGAACTTAATAAGGATTTATTTAATTGTTCTGCATCGAGAAACTGCATATACACCTGTACAGATAGAAAGCATATGCACAGGCACACATATAACTTAGAACACACATCCACACATACATTTACATCCATACCTGCACACACATGCATGCATGCATGCATGCAGTCACGCATACATATCTACCTAGATGATGTTGTTTAAATTCCAATGAATGAGTGTTGTTTCTATGTTAGAAACCGGCTCTCTCTCTCTATCGGTAAACATTTTTAAAATTTAAAACCAGAAGAACAAACATACATATATACATGTATACATGTGAGTATATGAGTTGTGGTGTGTGTATATGCTTGTTTGTGTATGCATGTTTGTTGTGTATTTGTATTCATACATGTGAAAGCGCGTGGCTTTCTAGTTAGGATGTTCGGCTTACTATTGTAAGCTTGTGAGTTGGATCCCCGGCGGCACAGTGTGTCTTGGAGAAAAAAGACTTTATTTTACATTGGGGCAGTCTACTCAGCGGGCAGAAGTGAGTTTTTACCTGTAATTCGAATGAGCAGCTTTGTCACCTTCTGTGTCACGCTGAATCTGTCTGAAAACTACATTAAAGATACGCCTGTCTGTTGAATGCTAAGTCACTTGCAAGTTAATTTTACGAACAAGCTCTTCCATGGAGCACATCAACTGGAACACTCATCGTCGTAATCGACGGAGTTCCTCAATATACACACCCACACACATATATATATTATACATATATTTATGTACGTATATATATATATATATATATATATATATATATATATATATATATATATATAATGTAGAAAAGTAACACACGAGTTGATATATATATATATATATATATATATATATATATATATATATATATATAATGTAGAAAAGTAACACACGAGTTGATATATATATATATATATATATAAAAACAAATAGTAGAAAGGAAAAAGATTCTTTCAGTAGAAAATGCTGAAGAGATTTATTTTTCAGTGAGATATCAAAACATTAATTTATTTACAATATTGGTTTCAGCATTAAATGCGTTGCCAATTGCGGATATGCAGAATATTGTTAAGTTGCATATTTGTACAAATAGTGATAATAGTAATAATAGCCATAAGCAGAGTAGGACGGACAGAGAAATGACTTCTCTGAATGAACATGCATGTGAAAATTATATATATATGTTTATATATATATGTTTATATATATATGTTTATATATATATGTTTATATATATATATATATATATATATATATATATATATATATATATATATATATAATAATCAAAGTTCTGTTCAAATCATTTATATGCTTACAATTGTTTCCTCCAAACCGAGGTTTGGATTTTCGGAGCAATTTATTAATGAATGATCACATATATGACCTCCTTTTCAACCCAAGAGACATACAGATACATATGCATATATTATTGCTTGGTGGGTCGACGTCCATTATAACATTTAGCGTGGCAGTATACATTTAACGATTACATTCATATCAAAAGAGGATAAAATTAAAATTAAGGTTACAATATAACATGAAATTAATGCGATAGGATAGTCAGAAGCAGTAAGTGTGTGCAATAGTTACACAAGCACGTGTGTCCCATTTATAAATATTACAGTGCAGGAGGGTGTTACATGCAACACAAGCACCCTAAGCGGGCAAACAAGATTATTAAGGGGGTTGTACTGGTAATGTGTTTTTTATATGAATGTTATAGAAGCCTGCGTGTAGAGAAATATTATAAATATTAAATATATCAAACGTCCAATATTGAATCGTCGTGGATTATGTGAGGGGCATATAATCTAGATATTACGCTCTCCGGACTGTGAAAATGGTGTTGTGCACGAAAACCATATCATCACTTTGCTACACATTTCTAATATATTTAATATTTATAATATTTCTCTACACGCAGGCTTCTATAACATTCATATAACAATCACATTACCAGTACAACCCCCATAATAATCTTGTTTGCCCGCTTAGGGTGCTTGTGTTGTATGTAACACCCTGCCGCACTGTAATATGTATAAATGGGACACACGTGCTTGCCACACGTGTAACTATTGCACACACTTACTGCTTCTGACTATCCTATCGCATTAATTTCATGTTATATTGTAACCTTAATTTTAATTTTATCCTCTTTTGATATGAATGTAATCGTTAAATGTATACTGCCACGCTAAATGTTATAATGGACGTCGACCCACCAAGCAACAAGATATGCATATGTATCTGTATGTCTCTTGGGTTGAAAAGGGGGTCATATATGTGATCATTCATTAATAAATTGCTCCGAAGAATCCAAACCTCGGTTTGGAGGAGACAATTGTAAGCATATGAATGATATGAACAGAACTTTGATTATTATAGCTTATATATAACTGCTCTGTAAAACAACTGATGTTATTACATTGAGTTATTTATCTTACTGGTGGCGGTGGATTGGCAGTATCGGTAGAGGGTCGGACGCCATGCTTTGCAGCACAGTTACGTCCCTTTACGGACTGAGTTCAAATCCCGCTGAGGTTAACTTTGCCTTTCATCCTTACGGGGTCGATAAAATAAAGTACCAGTAATACACTGGGATAATTGCTGGCCTTGTGCCAAAAGTAGAAACAGTTATTTATCTTACTGGTAATAAGGTAGTAATATATTACTGCCTATCACTATTTAGGGTTTGTAAAAATATATATAACTACAAAAGGTTTTTGTATATGCATAACCATAAAAAGTATCCTTAATACTATATACATATATATACATATATACATATATATGCGTTGTGTGTGTGTGTGTATCTATTTGAGTCTGTGTATGTGTGTGTGTTGGTGTATTTGTGTGTATGTATGTGGTCTTGAGTATATGTGTGTGTATGCATGTCGGTGTACTGAGATTAAGTAGATATCAAAGTCCAGTGTTGATGGAATTCTACATAGAAAAACATAATCTGTCAGCATACAACCAGGTTACATTATGCTATTTCAAGAAAAAAAGATGATGTAACTGTAGAAAAGTGGATCTGCCAACCTCTTCAGATCTAATACTGTTCGTCCCATTCATACATCCGTTACTAATGGTTAAGTTGCTACATCGCTCTGCTCTCATTAAAGATAACGAAGTTGTGGTAGCATGTGTATTTTTCAGTGGCAGTAATATTTTATGAACGATATACCTAGACATAATAATAGTCCTATCAAAATGATATATGATACAAAGCTATGCTCTTGTTTTGTCGAAAACTTCAGAAAAATCAATACATAAAGAAAATTATCATATTCCATAATGGCATTCAAATAAATATTTCTTACCACAAATCCCCCATTGGTTATTACCTCGGTTTTGTAGAAGTAACTAACTATTAGCTGCAAGAACTGAAATGAATCTGACGCGAAAATAAATACACTAAGTGTCAAATTGCTGCTATTGATTACTGCCTCTAAAAGACATTAATTCCTATAGGCTGGCGGTATAAAATAGATTAAGTGAGTATTCCAAATACATATTATCTCCGAAGAGTCAAACACTGACTAGATTCTTTAACCGAAGCTGATTGTGATTTCTGTCTTATTTTTTCTTGATTTTAAAATAATAAAACATATAGTATCATATTATATATTGAAATACTTACATCACACACAATCACACACACACACACACACATATATATATATGTATGTATATATATATGTGTGTTTATATATATATATATACACACACATATACATATTATATATAAACTTCTGTGGATGTGTATTCGCAACATTAGTATTTTCTCACAAACCTGCGTAGCAATGTTGCTTACACCACACAGACACATATACATACATACAAACATATATATACATACATATATATACACCTATATATACACACACCCATATATATATATATATATATATATATATATATATAATATATATAAGATCAAAAGATGGTTAAAAGAGTTCCATGTATTTTATTATGCGCATTTCAAAAACAAATATCATGCGATGACATTTGCGTTTTCGTCAGCTAAAATAGGGAGACATGATATGAAGGTTAAAAACACTTGTGAATAGTGCAGTTTTAAATCAACATATGAAAAGTAGTTTTAGATTGATGTGTGATATTGGGGGAAAAGGATTAAGGGGGGGGGGAGATGAGAGTAAAGAATGGAGGGGGAGGAGTATAATAAGGAAGGATGAGATAGGAGGAGAGATGGGTGATAGAGAGAGAGAGATAGCTTTTATAACTGAGAAAAATATATTGTTTTACATAGAGAGGTTAAAAAACCGTTGGAAGATAATATATAAATTAAAAGAATTTGAAAATTAACGAAGAGAAAAATTTTAGAATAATGTTAAATTAAGGTTTGTATATTGAAGGTTTTAATGATATGTGCGATGAAAAGAAATTGTTACTATGTATTAAGAATAATATTTAAGGGTTTAATAATATGTGCGATGGAAAGAAATTGTTGATATGTATTATTAAAAAAATATAAAAATATAACAATAGTAACGTAATTAAGGATATATTGTGAAAAGAAGTAGAAGAGTGGATGAATAAGTGTAATATGTATAAGTTAGATGAGCATGAAAGGGAGAAAAAATTATGAATTGAGGATGAATAATCTAACGTCAAATAAATGTTTATGTTTACGAAGGATTTTTCAAGGTAATATATTGATGTACTACAATAAAACTCACCTCCTACATATATATATATATATATTGTTATACTTGGGGAGGGTCATATTTGTGTAATATTGCCAGAATTAATAACAGAACACACTCACTGTTTGGTTGGTTTTCGCTTTATTCGGTCCTCAATGTTGCTATTGACTGACCAACGGTCAAAAATACAGATACAATATAGACACAAACACATATATATAGTCTATCAAAGTTCTTTCGTTGCACATCTGCAACATCGTCAGTGGTGCTATTCTTTCCTCCCGTTGCATTGTATTTTCTACGCCATGTTTATTTAGTCTGTTTATATATTTATTTATTTGTTTTTTTTGTCTTCTTTGCGCATGCGTTTGCGTGTGTGTATAGTGTTTTGTTTGATGTGTGTTCATTATTGGGTGACTGTGTATTGGTTAATGTATTCTATCTTTACTGGTGTGTGTTTATATGTGTTTGTTATTATTGTACTTGTGTATGTATTTATTTATTTATCTATTTATTTATTTATTTATACTGCTGGCCTCTCTGATTTGCCTATCTGCTGGGTCATTTCTATGTTTAGATATTATTCTAATTTCTATGTTGTCTATGTTACCGTCATGTTGTTGTTCGGCATGTTCGTATAGTACTGAACCGTATTTTCGTCCTTTTAGTTCCCCCCCAGTGTTGGTCTATCCTTTCACCTATGCTAGGAGCTGTCTCGCCTATGTATGTTGTTGTCATGTTTCTGCAAGTACCCTCTGTACATCTTATGCTATAGACTACTTTTCTAGTTTTACAGTTTATACGAGGGTCTACTTTACATATGATACATTTCCTATTAGTACAGTGGGTTTTCTTAAAAGGGTAGATTTTGCTGATCAGGGATGTTATGGTGGTTCCTGGCTTTTCTACCACCTTAATCTTTAAGTGGGTCTTTCTCCGGGCCTTTCTACACTGGTTAGCTAATTTCCCTCCAGGGGTAGCGTCCACAAACATGACACTCTAGTATCTCTGGTTGTCGTACCATGAGGTGGCTTTCCCTATCTTATGTCTAGCCCTATCTAAGTTATTTCATCATTTGCTCCTGTATAATGGGCAAATTCCGTTCATGTCCAGTTCTATGAGGGTCTTATACTTCTCCGTGGATCCTTCGTATACTCTGATTCTGTCTCTTTGGTTGTAGCCAGAGAACTGCATGCGGTTGATGAAGTGTTGGATGTGTCTTTCCATTTCTGTTGGGTCGCACATGCGGCACACGTTCTTCATCACTCGGAGAAATAGTGACTGCGTTTAAAAAATAGTCACTAACAAAATATTGGTATGTACATACACACAATATATTGGTATGTATATACACACACACACACATATATATATATATATATATATATATATATATATATATATATATATATATGGGTGTGTGTATATACATAGCAATATTTTTTGTTAGTGACTATTATTTAAACGCAGTCACTATTTCTCCCTGACCTCATTTATCTAATATTATTCTAAACTTTGTTTATTACCATTATTCTTATCTTCTTCTCTCTCCTCTCTACTGAATACTAGTTATTTTCCCCACAAAATACGAATAGTTTAGTATCAGTCTCATAACAAAATGGCTGCAAGTGTTGTAAGGTCAAAGATGCGAAAACTGAAGACTAAGGATACGAATGCTTTTCACTAACACACCGACACAACTAACAATTTTCTGTTCAGTATGTCTGTTTAGTTTCATGATCTTTCATTTTATTGATTTACTATAAATTATTATTCTGTTGAGAAAAGACGCATTCAAGACGTGTTACATCATTAAGGTGTTCACGTTCGCAATTTTTCCAATGGCGCTTCCCATTAGAGGAAATCGTTTCCTATTCATTATTCCACTTATTCATTATTATCATTTCCAGATATTTCTATTTGGCAATATTTTAAAGCTTCTTTGCTATTTTATATTATGAGGATAAGTCATATTATCCAGACAATAGGATCACCTCTCAATATTGACGTTATGCATCTTCTACCATAAACTTATATTCTATAACTTCATAATGTAGAAAATATTATCATGCTTCTCAACGCTCTCAACTATTTATATTTTACTGTCAGCATTAGCTACTCATGTATGTAAGTTTAAAGTGATGTTATTGCAAAAACATTTAGATTGAAGTAGCACATTTCCAATTGTGTCCATGGTATATAATTTATCAAGTTCTGTTTCTGAATCCTGTATTTCCATAATTACATTCATTTACTCGTCTGTTTACCAAAACCTTTGTCATATTTTGCAACCCATGTATTATATTATTCTCATATAATATCCGTTTCAACAAATTATGTATTTGTGCCAAGTCTTCCCGTTTTGAACATTTATTTAAATGTTTACTAGTAATGTAATGACACGGAAAATAATATTAGAGAATTTCTTTGTTAGACACACTTACACGTACACAATTACACAGTCACACATAGATAGATAGATAGATAGATAGATGATACATACATACATACATACATACATACATACATACATACATACATACATACATACATACATACATACATACATACGTACGTACGTACGTACGTATGTATGTATGTATGTATGTATGTATGTATGTATGTATCATCTATCTATCTATCTATCTATCTATCTTTTCTGTATGTATGTATGTATCATCTATCTATCTATCCATCTTTTCTTTGTTGATGACCTGAAGTTGTATGGGCCAAATATCAATGACATCAAGAAACAATTGGACCTCATTACACAATTTTCAACCGACATCAAAATGAAATTTGGTGAGTCCAAGTGTGCATATTTGGCAGTAAAACGTGGAAGGGTTGTGCCCTCCTCTAGAAATCTAGATATGAACGGCCTGACAATACAACCTCTGCAGTCAGGTGACAACTACAGATATCTTGGACAGGATGAGAATGTCAGATATGATGGACCCATAAATAAGGAGAGAACCAGAACTGAATACCTCAGAAGAGTAAAAAAAATATGGTCATCAGAACTGTCAGCATACAACAAATACATTGCCCACAATACCTATGCTGTGCCAGTTCTAACGCCAACATTTGGCCTACTGAACTGGTCATTGCAAGAACTAAGTGAGATGGATGTTAGAACTCGCAAACTTCTCAGTGTTACTGGGAACTTTAACATCAATGGTGATGTGGATAGGCTATACTTCTCACGCAAGGAAGGTGGCCGGGGTCTAAAATCAATATTAACAACATATGAGACCCGGATAGTAACACTGAAGCAACACCTTCAACAGAGGAAAAAGGTTGGCGACCATCTTGCTCAGGTTTATGAGCATGAAAAAAGAAATATCATTAGAATAGCGACTGATCTGGAGGAGAGATATGGAATAAAGCCTGATATAAATCTCTCACCCAGAGAAATCGGAAGATCCTATTCAATGTTCAAACAAGAAAAAAAAATTGACCAATTTACAGAGAAAGTTGTGCATGGATACTTGAGGCGAAAAACACAGACCATAGAGGGGATAAACCACTCAAAAAGCCTGGCATGGAGTTCCGACAAGTTTATGACATCACACCTTGAGGGATATCTCTATGCAATACAGGAACAAGAACTCCCTACCAAATATCTGCTGCACAAAAGAGGAGGGCCAGCAGCTGACAATAAATGTAGGCTATGTAAAACAAAGATCGAGGATGTAAGCCACATTGTTGCCAGCTGCGAAAGAATGTCATCTCGCTACTACCTCCCCATGAGACACGATGGGATAGCTAGAACTATCTGGAACGCACTTCGGAAAACAAAATTAACAACAAACGAGGAAGAATATATTGAGACAGATGGCACTAAGGAATACTGGTGGAACCTGAAAATAAAAACTGCCACCAAATTAAAGCACAACCGGCCTGATATTGTAGTTTGGGACCACACATTTAAAACGTGTTCTGTTGTGGAGATCAGCTGCCCACTTGATGTAAACGTTGTCAGAAAAATACAGGAGAAGGAGGACATCTACGGACCATTGATGAGGAGCTTACAAATCCAGTATCCAAGATACACCTTTAGCTTCATACCCATCATTATTGGTGCTACGGGTTATATACCAACCCGCTTGGACCAAAGTATGACCGAACTTGGATTTGCGGACAAAAAGCGCAGCTCCCTAATTCATAGTCTACAAATGGCTGCGATAGCTGGCACCTTCAAAATATGCAAAACATTCTTGCGATTCAAGGGATGACAATTTCTTTTCTTTTACAACCTTGCCACCAGGAAGGTGGCCGGTCAAAAAAATATACTCGAAATTAAGAGAAAGAGAAAACATACATACATACATACGTACATACATACATACATACATACATACTACACCCGATTAAGAAAGATATGGTCATCGGAACTCTCTGCGCAAAACAAAACAATGGCTCACAATGTGTTTGCTGTGCCTGTCCTAATACCAACGTTTGGAATACTCAATTGGACGATAGACGAAATCCGAGCAGTTGATGTTGGAACTCGAAAAATACTGAACAACACCGGAAACTTCCACATCAACAGTGACATAAACCGCCTTTACTTGAAACGTAGGCAGGGAGGCAGAGGCCTAACATCAGTCCAGACAACATTTGAATGTCGCATCATATCTCTTCGACAACATCTACGAACCTCGAAGCGAAGGAGCCCGCTTCTCGAGCAAGTCTATCTGCATGAAACAGACATGAGAGTTGGGAAGGAACACCTTGAGAGATATTCCCTGTGTGATAATCAAACACTCACACCCAGGGATGTCGCTCAGCAGTATCGCAGTGAATCCATGGATGAAAAACTGCGTGCCTATCAGCAGAAAATCATGCATGGATATGTTGCCAGGAAGCTCCAGAGTGAGAGTAATATAGATAAGCAAAGTAGTCTATCTTGGACCAACAACCGCTATATTGGCTCCCACTTTGAAGGATACGCTTTTTCAATCCAAGAACAGGAGATTAGCACGAAATACCTGATTCACAAAAGAGATAGGGATAAAGGCAAAACACCTAGATGTGATAACAAGTGCAGACTCTGCAGAACTAACATCGAGGATATCACCCATGTCATCAGCAGCTGTCCAAAGATGTCATCGTGGTACTATCTACCTATGAGGCATGATGTAGTGGCCAAAACACTGTACAATGCAGTTCGTAAAAAAGATAGCCCCGACGATAAACACATTAAAAGCTACAACAATGTGGAAGACATCCATGTACATAATATGAAAGAGTACTGTGGAATGTTCCAGTAAAAACCCCAATAAAATGCAGGCATAACAGACCAGATATTATGATATGGGACAGGGAGAAGAAAACATGCACAGTAGTGGAAATTAGCTGCCCAGCAGATGCCAATATAATATCAAAGATTAGTGAAAAGGAGAATATTTATGCAGAACTGATGAAAAATCTGCAGATACTCCACCCTGATTACACCTTCAGATTTATGCCTGTGATTATTGGGGCACTGGGATATGTTAGTAACTGCCTCAATACAAATCTTGAGAAGCTAGGCTTCACAGGAACAGAAAGAACACAACTAGTTAGGAAATTACAAGTACAATCCATTAATGGAACAGTAAAAATATGTAAAACATTCCAAACATTTTGCATCTAATAACTGCATATACACATGTACAGATACAAAGCATATACACATGCACACATACAACTCAAAACATACACATCCACACATACAATAACATCCATATCTACACACGCATGCAGACATACATACATATCTACCTAGTTGATGTTGTGTAAATTCCAATGAGAGAGTCTTGTGTCTATGTTAGAAACCGACTCTCTCTATTGGGAAAACTTTGTGAAATAATAAAACCAGAAGAACATACATACATACATACATACATACATACATACATACATACATACATACATACATACGTATATCCATACCTGTATTGATATGTTATGCATACACACCAAACATACACATACGAGCAAATACACGTGTGTGTGTGGGTGTGGGTATGGGTGTGTGGGTGGGTGCGGGGTGGGGTGGGGGTTAATTTGTAAGGTCTCAGTGCGGAAGAGAAAGGAACTATAATTACAGAAGACGGTTAGCTTAATTTGTAAAATCAAGTGCCTTCCACGGTTCTAGTTTCGTTTTCTCATCAAGATTTCATCATTAGCATTATAACTGTCGGTATCCAATTGCCAGGGATTAGCAGAATCGTTAACGAGTTAAATGAATATGCCTTGTATTCTGAGTATGTATGCCTTGTATCCTTACGGGGTCAATAAAATAAAGTACCAGTAATGTACTGGGTATTTGCTGGCCTTGTGCCTAAAATAGAAAACATTATTTAGGTATGATTCATACATTCTGGGATTAGCGTTACATTTCATCCTTCAGGGTCGATAAAATAAAGTACCTGTAACACACTGGAGTCGGTTTAATCCACTATCCCCTTCCTTTCAAATTACTCGCCTTGTGCCAAATGTAGACACAATTATTTAGTTACGGAAATTTACATTTTGGCGTCAGTCATGCGTCAGTCATGCCTTATATACTGGCATCAGTCATTCCTTATATACTTTCGTAATATAGAACACATAGTACCAGTCAAGATTTTGAGTCGACTTAATCGACTAGCTCCTCAAAAAAATTTGATGTTAGAAATTATTATTATTTTCGTTCTTGACTTTAATTCTAATTATATTAAAGATTTATCCTTATTTCTCGATCGATACTGGCTGGAAACTAAAACAAGAAGATGGTCTTCACCAATACTATACGTAGCAATATTATTACAATATATGCTGTGATTTAAAGTATTACCAAGTCTGTTATTTGCCAGCTTAAAATCTCTTTGCTCGCATACATAAATATACACACCCAAGCACATATACAAACAGAATAAAAAGACAGATGTTTATGGTTCATACATGCATTTATGTTTATATCTGTACTTCAAATGCTTTCGTTCATATGTAGA
The DNA here is from genome assembly GCA_964016885.1 of Eledone cirrhosa. NCBI lineage: Eukaryota > Metazoa > Mollusca > Cephalopoda > Octopoda > Eledonidae > Eledone > Eledone cirrhosa. Next base: position 66,963,751 of record OZ024745.1, read on the forward strand.
TTATCCAGGCTGTAACTTTCCACAAATGTACCTCGCAGAATATATGACGATTTGAGGAAGATTTATATTGGATATTTTTGTGGGTCGCGCAATCAGATAAAATTTCGTTCGTTGAATAGTTCTAATCTAATGATGTAAGGTGTTATATAGTAGATTACTGACAATTTTTATAGATGTATTCATATTTCTTTCATTCAGATATATTTTGATAAATTCATTGTAATATTTTTTTTTCTTCCAGTGTCGGAAAGAAATATTATGATGTCCGTTTTTGTTCCAGGAGCATGTTCTGTCCTAGTGTGACAAGTGTTGTTCTTACCCCATTTTATGCCTGGACTTATGTAAGACGCGAATAGAAAGTTATACGAGTTACAATACAGAGAGCTCTAATATTTCAGAAAGGTTTATTCACGGCTGTTTAGACATATGTTGAATAAGTTTTGGACAATATCCCGAAAGGTATCAACCGGGGTATGGAGGAATTTCAGAGATGATATTAAGCAGCCTCTGAACATTTCCTCTTTGCACTCAAATATTATTTCCCTGATATTGTTCGCCGTAGAGGGGGGCTCTCTATTTAGCTCGCAAGAGCCAAGTCTGTTTGTGGTTATGTCATCAAATTCAATTGACTATTTTAATTTGTATGTATATATATATATATATATATATACTTAGGGTAAATATTGATGCAATTCAATTCAAGCACTCAACGTACTTATTCCACATAGGAGTGACGGAGTAAATATCGAATAAGGAAAAGCGAAGTAGTTTCAGATGTTCAAGTTTTTTTAATAATAATGGGGTGATATATATTTCAGTGCCAGTGTCGCGACATCGTCAGACAGCTTGTTACATAATAAGGTTATGTTTCCGAGGCAATCCAAATTGAATCGACATGGGAACGGACGAAGTGTGTGCTTTTGGGTTCTTCATGCGTTCCCCTGTGAGTACCAATTCACCCCCACCGGTCTGCGCAGGCGCAGGTCCAGAGGAAGTTGACCATTAGCTACAGCAGATTTCAACGAAATTCGCCTAGTCAGTTCCCCCTCTCAGCCAAACAATGACCCATTCAGGCCTGTACCATAGTTTACTGCTACCCATCCCGTCTGTGGCAGTCAGCCGAAAGCCAGAGGGGATGGGAGAGTGTTAGTATTTACAGGTCACAATACTACCTCTCACCAAGCATGGACAGTACAACTGACCATCAACCCCTAAGAGAAAATATACTTAATTCTAGGTATCATGGTTTCACATTGGAAGTTATGAGTGAGAGTTGGAAATAAAAATTAAGATTTAAAATCGAAAATCCTAAATCAATTAACAGAAATTATAAATTAAAAAATTAAAAAATTAACAATTAGAAATTAAAAAATTGTTCAAGTGAGAATCCGGATTGAGGTGAGTAAAAATAGATTGAAGTGAGTAAATAATATGCAGAGAGCTGTTTAAGTAAGAAGTTCTGAAGGGGGCACTAATATCACAGTTACACTAGCCACATACTGAACGATAGTAGCGTACAGTAGAACGGAGGGTAATTTACAGTATGAAAGGCAGTAGTCAATCGGGTACATAGTCATAGTTTCCATCACATGGAACAAACCCCCCCAAAAAGATATAAAGTACACAAAAGAAAAGAACCAATAATGAATAAATGCAAAAACACAGAGTACATATATGCAAAATGATCCATATGATTGTCCATGTATAGATTGAATTGAGGAGGCTTCTGTTAAAATGCGATTTGGTGCAGGAAAATATGGGTTTATCTTTGTTTTTGTTTCCGCGTATTTTTTCCTGCCGAAAGTTATTATTATGTCCGTCCAGTGTCAGGAGTTTCCATCTCCATGGTAGCGGGAATTTCCGGCTGTAGCTCGTGGTTGGTTCCACTCTTCTCCACCATATCGCTCAACTAATTGGAGCTAAATTCGATGTCGCGACACTGGCACACATTGAAATATATATCACAGCATTATTATTAAAAGACTTTAACATATGAAACTACTTCGCTTTTCCTTATTATATATATATATATATATATATATATATATATATATATATATATATATATATATATATATATATAAGGTGCTTATATATGTTGTTTGTGTAATTCATGAATCTTACGTTGCTTCACGTTATGATTTTCAAGCCACGTATAAGAATCTCCTTTTGCAGTTATGATTTCCTACACATTCGCTGTGCATCCTATTTCCTCAAATATTATTTACGTATGACAATGAAAAATAATGTTAAATGTACTCGTTTTATTTATTATTTTTCATCAAAAATATTCGCGATATTGTGACCTTTAGTAGTGTACTTCTTTGATATTGAATAGTGAAAAGAGTAAGGACATGAGGGAATTTTACGATTCGTTGTTGTTGTTGTTGAGTAATTAATAGTTTATCCTTGTTAGTCATAACTATTATTAATGGCATTACACCAATGATCATTCCATGTTTTGAGACATTGTGTATTACTTAATATATAATTCAATTCATTCATTTTTAAGAAATTAGATTATGCTTTGAAGGAATTTAGACAACTATTTCTGGTAATGGTCACGTATATGTACTACTATTGCTACGATTTGCCAAATTTCATTGTTGTATTTAAACTTGCACTCTTAATATATGTATGAATATATGTATATATGTAAGTACGTATATATGTATGTAAGTATGTATATATGTAAGTACGTACGTACGTACGTACGTATGTATGTATTATGTATGTATGTATGTATGTATGTATGTATGTATGTATGTATGTATGTATGTATGTATGTATGTATGTATGTATGTATGTATGTATGTATATGTGTGTAATTTGACCCGTAATGTTTGACACAACAGACATTTGCCGATCTGGGATGTACAATTTTCTTACTGGAGACATTTCATACAGCTGATACTTGTATGTATCTTATACCAATTTCGATACATAAAGTGAATGAATATGTTGATATGAATTTGTTAAAATCAATAAACTCGCACTAGTAAAATTACTCGATTGTTTCTGTTGGCTGGTGCTAACACAGCGTTTCCTGTTATAAAACTCATCTACAGGTTTGAACACTGACAATCCCTGCCAAAAAGAAGGAGTGCGAATGACAGAGAGGAGGTGAGATAGAGGTATAGAGCAATTATCGACACCATTACAAGACTGGTATATTTTATGCTAACTTCGGATCGATGAAAGGCACACACACACACGCGCGCACACACACACACACGCGCACACACCACACACACAGTTGAATTTGTATATACATATACATACATATAAGGCGGGCGTACGCACAGTTTCCGTCTACAAAATGTTTCTTATACATATAGGCCTCACAAGAAGAAAGAACATTTGTTGTTATATAACAGTATTGTTCGTAAAAGAGTAAATAAAAAAAAGAGAGGTTATATGTCTTAATCCGTATGGTGGGCAAATGGGGTCCCATGTGCTGGCCTCCCCACAGCCCCGGCGGACAGAATGGAGAAGGCGTTTCCCCGGAGGATGGTAGGGCTCACACCTACGGCTGGCCAGCTCAGCGCCTCTGGTGGTGAATAGTGAGGTAGCCCTAGGGCCAAGGACACCAGAAGTCTCCACTTCCAAGGCCACGACCGGAACCTGTCGGAGAGCGACCGGTACTTGGAGAGTTTGGCCTCCTCAGCTCGACGTGCAGCAGTGGCATTCCAGACAAAGGGTTTACCACCGCGGAACGGGAAGATGGTAATACCGTCTGGCCTTTTGCCAACATGCCAAATTAGAACATAGGGACAGACAGGATTTGAAATCATGGTGCAGGGGGTGGGAACGAATACTTCAATGCATTCTATGGCTCAGCCACTTCGCCGCATTTTATATTCTTTGGCTCGTTGAAAATTGGTTGTGTTTATCGTTGAGGTAGGCATTGAATACGTTGCGTTTTTTTCAGTAGACATAGTTCATTCTTCATCAAAACAATTCTTGCTGCGAAAGAAATGAAGCTTGCCATTTATATATCATATATTGTACACGTGCTTTCATGCAGGTGAACACAAATACACACACACACACACATACACACACGCGCGCGCGCGCGAGCGCGCATACAGACATACACACACAGGTACACAAACATACACACGCACACAAAATCACACACTAGTATATAATTTCAAGAAAAGCAAGAATAACAGAACCGATACAACATATATTTGCTTATCCAGGTAGTTCTATTTTCCTAATACAGCTAATTGCAATGTATCTTATACCAAATTTCGATACATAAAGTGAATAAATATTTCGATATTAAATTGTGAAAATCAATAAATTCGTACTCTGTAAAATTACACGATCGATTGTTGGCTGGTGTTAATTCAATCAATTGCATCTGTGATAACAGATACCGACTTTAATAAGAAGGTCATCTACTCTCGATCTATGTTGCACACACGTATGTTAAAAAAGCA
>OZ024745.1:66973198-67008198 GCA_964016885.1 Eledone cirrhosa
CCGGATCGTGGCTTTGTTGCCACGATGCGCCTCCGTCACTCGGTCCCATTGAACGGCTTTCGTCCCCTCGTGTCTGAGAGCATGCACCCTAGCTCTGACAACGCAGCCTTCGTGCTTTGCATTGAAGAATTGGTCAAGGGCCAATTTCGCCGCAAGCACGTCGGTCGCGATGCCTTTGCTAAGCGCCTCGTCTCTTTTCTAACTAGTTCTCCCTCTGCTCTATTTTTCACTATTGCTAAAGCATTACTAAACCTAATGGATTCTATTCTAATCGCTCTTTTCAGAGCAAACCACCACTTGTTGTTGACGATGGCCCCCGTCAACGCCCGCTTAACTAGTTCACTAATCCGGTCTCTGTAGGCCTTGCGCGCTGGTAAGGACGCATTTAGCTTCCAGTAGCCGGGTCCTCGTCTATGAAGCCTATCTAAGTCAAGCACACAGATCACGAATCTGTGGTCCGTATAGCTGACTATCTTGAATTGTGGACAGCCTATGCTAGTCCTATCTATTTCCCTACAAAATACTCTATCTAGATATGATCTGGATGACCCAATGCGATTCGTCCAAGTCCACATTGGCACATTCGGGAAATCCAATCGGTACCTGTCAGACGCCTGAGCAGGTTGGTGAGGCTCTTGCACCCTCCACCCCTATCTGCTAATCCCACACAGTCCCAGCGTGCATCTAAGATCCCGTTCCAGTCGCCCACTAACACTAAAGAGCGGGACGTTCCAAGAAAGGTCTCCAGACGCCGGAAGAAATCAGGCCGCCCTGCTCCTGTCGGGGCATAGACGGCCACTAGCCTGAAAGCTTGCCCGTCTCCGCTGGTCACGTCCAGCACCACCAACTTACCCTCTGGGTCCAGGAAGATGGCCCGTATGGCGAGATCCAAACCTCTCCTAAAAAGCACAGCAACTCCTCCCCCCGATCCAGGACGGCCGGGAGATGCGTACACATCGTAGCCGCCGAAGATCGATGCGAAGGCCCGTGCTTCGGAGATTCTGGTCTCGCTGATGGCCACTACATCTATGTTTAGTGACCTGAGGTCGTTGAGCAGATGACCCTGCTTCCATGACGACCCCAAGCCACGCGCATTTATGCTGCCTATTCTGAGTGAGGTCATGTTTAAAATAGAGTGGAAAAGATAGGAAAGACCACTTACCTTCTCTCAGAGGAAGGATGGTTTCACCATCCCTTTTCACTTGATCGTCTGGTGAAGGGACCGTTGAATCGCCCCTTCGGCTGGTCGTCGGCTCATCTGTGAGTATAACCGAATATACCCTCCGGTTGAGTGTCCCTCCTAGGTCTCTGAAATCACCAACTGCGTTGGGGAATTTCGTTTTAATGTTTGTGTATTGTTTCTGTGCTATGTTTACCAGTCTTATGTTCGTTGGTGTTTTGATTGGTGCTGGTATTATGTAGTCGTGCTGTAAAATGTCTGTGTGTTCAATTATGTAGGTCATTAATTTCTTGTTGTGTGTATTTATTGCTGTGCATTTGTTTTTCTGGGGGTGGGGGGGGGGTTCTGCTATTTTCTTGTCGTTGTTGCTGGGTGTGTGTGTTTTGTTGTGTTTGCGATGTTGGTGCTGGTGTTGAAGGTGTTGTTGTTGTTGGCGATGGGGTTTCCTCCGGCGGTGATGGTGGTGCTAGTGTGGGTGGTGATGGTGTTGGTAGTGTTGCTGCTGTAAGTCTTTTTGCTGTAGCCTTTACCCTTTTTTCGTTTCTTTCCTCCCTTTTCGAAGGCGACGATGCGCTGCTTCTGCGTTTGTGCCTTCTTGCGACATTTTGCCATCCCTCTCCCACCTCACACTCCATGTCCGATTCTGTGAGGTTGGGGAGGGGTACCAGCTCCATTCTTTCACTTGTTGTTGTTGGTGATGTTTGCAGTGGAGTCTCTGTTGCAGCAGCAGTTGGTATTGTTGTTGTTGTTGTTAATACTTCCACTGCTGTTCTTGATTTCCGTGGCGTGGGTATGGGTGCCACGGACCTATCCTTCCTGGTTTCCGCCTGTCCTGTTGCTGGTAGCTGTGGAGCTGGTTTCGGAAGGAGGGGGGTTTTCTCCTTTCTCAGGGTGTTCTCATTGCAGAAGGCTCTGAGGTGAGTCTTCGATCCACAGCGAAAGCATTTCGGGCGTTTTCCCTCAACACTTATGGGCAGTTGAGTGCCGTTATCGAAGTCTATCACATCCGAGATAGCTTCGATGCACTTCTGGTTGGTTTGGATTAACATCTCAATGGAGGTGCCGACTCAATCTTCTCTTACTTTTTTCTATACTTGCAGTACAGTTGTTTTGTCCTCAATTCCGACGAGGACAGATGCGGCCAGCCAAGAAGGGGCCATCCCGGGGGGGGGGGGTCAGTTTGACCCTCACAATTGTTTGTCCGCAGTAGGAGGGCACCAACATCATTTCTTCGCTCCTTAGGGTCACTAAGGATTGAGCCTTTGCCTCCTGGGGTGTGGCAAAAAGCACGTCCACGGTGGCATATTTCTTGCCTCGGGTGATATGCGTTTTCCGCTGCCTCACAGACCCTAAGGCTTTTTGTATTTGAGCCTCTGTGGCTCTTTCAACCCTACGGGATTTTGTGCTTACTGTACGGTACATGACCGTACAGTGCTGTTGGGTTTCGAAATATGTTTCGGCTGCCTTGCAGATTGCTCGGTGTCCAGTTTTCGTCACCATCTTCTTTGCTTCCTGTAATTCCTCATTTGTTATAAGGATGGTTCCCAGGTTCTTTGCGATACCTGAAAACGAGATTGGTTTTTCTTTGTTGTTGTTGTTGTTGCTGTTACTTTTGTTGTTGCTGCTGGTAGTATGACTGCCGCCGCTGTTGTTGCCGCTGTTGTTGTTGCCGCTGCTGTTGTTGTTGTCGCTGTTGTTATTGCTGTTGCTGCTGTTGCTGTTGCTGTTGTTGTTGTTGCTGTTGCTGTTGCTGCTGTTGTTGCTGCTGCTAATGCTGTTGTTGTTTATGCTGGTGTGGTGCTGATGCTGTTGCGGCTGCTACTGTTGTTTTCCTTGTCACTGTTGCTGTTGATGCTGTTGTTATTACGGCTGCTACTGCTATTATCCATGACGTCAGACGAATGAAATGGGTTTTCGTATTTTCCACACACCTTTTTCGTCGTTGTCGTCGTCGTGGAGAAGTGTTCCACGTTTTGCACGTGACGATTGAGGAAGTAGTGACGATTGAGGAAGAAGAAAACGGAATGAGTGGGAGTGACTTGTGAAAATTCTTTTTTGTAGCCATGATTTCTTTGGTTTAAAATAAATATTGGGCACAACACCCCAATAAGCGGTTATTTAACCCCGAAGGGCCAAATAACGAGCAGAAAGACCCCTCTCACGAGGAGGGGGGTGTTTTTGTCTACAATTTGGTTAAAGTTTTAAACAATTTACAATTGTTATAGCGGTTAAAATTTACTATACCTTACAGAGCCGAGCCTCCATCGACCATGGCATTCAATAATAATAATAATGTTGTTAATAATAATGTAAAATTAAAATACAAATATCCATAATTCGTATTCTGCAGAATGTACGTAACACATGTTTCACTCTATTCCGAATATTACTCAAGTATTACATCTAAGAAACACAAGTCGGTAAGTCGTGATATCAAATCGATTGCAACGATGTCTCTCTAGTTAACACACATATATACATACACAAGCTTGACTTTCTTTTTTATATATGCTGATGAGAAATTCTGGTTGTAGCTGTCCTATCATTTTATAATGTATCCTTTACTATTTATGACAATAAGGTGATAATTGACTGCTTTTTCTATTGGTAACAATATAAGAGAAGGCCAAAGTATTGCTGAAAATACTAAGGAAATCAAGTTTCGGGGAAGAAAAGTTTTTGCATCATATTCTTACATATGTATGCATGCATCGTCCTGTAACGCCTGATACAGTTGTAGGAGCACAGTAGTGGCATACGGCCAGTCTACAGGATTTTAAGCCTAGCGAAGCTCATCCCTCTTCATGTTGCATGTATACAAATATATACACACAAACATTGGGTTTTTGAGAGGTGCAGCGACGAAACTGAATGTTGCTTATTCCATCTCCAAAACAGTGATTTGTGTAATAGGATTATAATTGTTTCTACTTTTGGCACAAGGCCAGCAATTACCCAGTACATTACTGGTACTTTATTTTATCGACCCCGTAAGGATGAAAGGCAAAGTTGACCTCGGTGGGATTTGAACTCAGAATGGATTATGTTTTTAGATTCAATTGATTAAAATGATAACAATAACCCACGAAATTTCAGAATTGTTTTATCTGAAAAAATGACAAAAACATAGCATACGGGTTGACGCACAGTTTCATATAATATTGTCTTTCAAACCAAATTTCAGTGAAATAATTGTTTATTGAAGTATTGATCTGGTAATTCTGAGAAAAATAAAGGTCTTCCGGATATTTTTAATAGACCTTATGTCGTTCTAGGATATTTAATAGCGATTGTAAGGGTGGTTGATACGCCTGCAATCACCCACGTAACTGTGTTAAATGATATTAATACAAAATAATGATGCGTTCATGTGTTCATAGGAAGATTGTTTAAAAGTAAATCTACTATTATTGTATATATATATATGTATAATCTTTTCCTGAGTCAAACCATTTTCGTTGCTGTGGCAATGCGGCTGGACTGCTGATCGTTATATTTGATTTGCTAAGCTGTCTAAACGTATTATTATTACTTTGGGGTACTATTCCCTATCGAGTGCTAAAGCTACATAACGAATTTGCATTCGTTAGCTTTGCCGCAACCTAAAGCTTCGTTAATGCTGTACTAAAATTTGTATATATATTCATATATAGGTGTATAATAAAGGTTTCTACATTTGTCGCTAGGCCAGCAATCTCAAGTGAATGCGAATGTTGATTAAATCGACCCTAGTGTGATGTTGGTAATTTATTTTATCGACACCGTAAGGATGAAAGGCAAAGCTAATCATTGCAGGATTTAAACACAGAACGTGTTGGGGCGTAACTATATGTCGCAAAGTATGTTCTCTGACGCTCTACCGGTGCTGTCAATCCACCACGCTCAGATGGATATCTAATAATAACAATTATACATACCATCATTTTCCTGTAATGTAGTGTTTAAATGTTGAATATTCATGCACAGTACAGCGTGTATTTGACAATAAAAAATAAATTAAAATAGGTATAACTACAGTTTATAGGCCTCACCATAAAGATTTAATCGTATGTGAGATATTCTTCATGACAGCTGCGAAGTATTTTTATAAGTTTCACACTCCATCATAAGTGATTTTTATAACTAAACGTAACTCTAACATCATTACTCTCTCTTTGAACTCAACAGTATGTCTGTTTATAAAACGCATATTTTTTCAAAAATGTTTTGAACTTAACACCATTATTTTTGTCAATCTCAGCTCTAGAAATTGTGGTTTATGTAAGTGTTAAATGGCTTATATATTCTCTTTTTATTCAAGATATCCAAAAGTCATTTCCTGTTTCTGCGTATATTTCACGAAAAGCTCGTCAGAATCTTCTCGCTCATTCCTGACCTTTGAAATATTTTTAGCTTTTCATTACCAATCCCCGGAATATATATGTTGTAGTAGTTCATTCGATAATAGGTATTAAAACATCACCAGTTAGACTTATTTTCCTATTTCACTACTCGTGTATCCATGACTGAATTAATCTCTCTTTCTTTGTCGCTGACTCTCTCTACCCCCCCCCTCTCTCTCTCTTTCTCTCTCACTCTATCTTACTCTCTCTCTCTTCCTCTACACACACATATATATTTATAGATATATGTGTGTATGTGTGTGTGTGTGAGAAAGAGAGAAAGAGTGTATGTGTGTATGTGTTTGTATAATAAGAAAAACGAAGTTTCGTTTACATATATATAAGCTTTTATTTTGTATCGACCTGTTCTGCAGGTTTCTCAGATAATTGGCTGAAGGTTACCCATGGAAGTTATGGATCCGACTCCAGTAACGAGCTGCTCGTCAGACTGGTGATTCAACAACAAATAACATATTTGTGGTGATCCGTGCAATGTTGGGTATATATATATAAACATCGGTCCTATATGTTTGCATGGGTGTGTCCGTATGTAAGTGCTTAAGTGCGTAGGCATGCCTACTTGTGTGTACATATATGCGTGCGTGCGTGCGAAGTCCAGAAGGGTCAATCATATTTCCGCAATCAGACTTTTGATATTTATCTATACACATACGTGGATACTCACACACACACGCACGCGCGCGTGTATATATGTGTGTGTGTGAGTGTGTGTCTATGTATGTATTTTATGTTTGCAGAAAACATTGGATGAATTAATAACAATACAGTTACCATGGAATATATAGAACAATCTGTATTAATTACATCTTAAAGTAAAATTATACTATCAGGAAAGTAGTAATCTATACGCTAAAGCAAGTTACCTTATGACATATATTAAATGGTTCTTAGTTGTTATTGTTTGTATATAATTATTTATTGAAATGGTAATCTTGGAAATTGTCGTGTTGAACATTGAGTAAGTGAAACGACATGTCAACAATTTACGTATTAATAAGAACCTAGTCGGAAGTATGGCTTTATTCACAAACAGAAGGCTGTTGCAAATATATACATACCATATACATATATCGAAGAAAGACGTGAGAAATAGCAAAACCCTGTGTTTAACGAAGAAATTCTCTTCTGATACTTGGTCTGCATCACGATTCATACTTCCAAACCAGTCGGTAAAGACTACTAGCTTTGTAAGAGGAGAGGGAGACGGGGTGAAATAACACTGGGGTTTCGCAGATGTACACCCACGTGTTTTGTGGGAAATAATTATTTTTCTACGCTTTCTCGTTGTGAGTGTGGGCTGTCAACTAATCTGACCTCCCAGAGCATAGGTTCTCAAGGTGGGCGCTACCGCCGAGGAAGGGGGGCGTTGAATAGGTGCATGGGGTGATGGAGCCAAAGGAACGCTGGAGGGAAGACGGTAGAGATGATATAATAGTATATTAAATATCAAATGACACATATATATAAATATAGTAAAATAAAGAATATCTATTTATACATAGTATATATTATATTTTTTATTATATATAAACTAATTTTATTTATTATATATTTCTTACAATTGGTGGGTTGGGGCGCTGAGGGTATCACGTGGCTGTGAGGGGGCAGTGGCCAAAATTGTTTAAGAACCTCTGTCCTAGAGGTTCGCATCCGACCTTTCTTCGCTGAAAACGGAATCCCTAGTAGTAACTAACTGTAACACTAACCCCAACCCCAAACTTAACCCTCAAAAGATCGACATCGACACACGTAAGAACCTTCATAACTGCACATATACAGACATGCAGACGGACTTATATAGTTACAATGGAGGATGAAGGATCTTTCTTTCTGGGTTAGAAACCGCCCCTGTCTCTCTTTCTCCCTCTCTCTCTCACTCGCACTTTCTTTCTCTCTCTCTCTCTCTCTCTCTCTCTTGACGAGAAAATGAAAAAAAACAGAATGGAACATACATATATACACATATACATACATAAATGCATACATTCATAAACACACACACACACACACACACACACACACACACACACACACACACACACACACCTTCATATATTTATATAATTATTTCAATTACTGACATAGATACTTCTTACCAAGGGCCAAATCTCTCTCGTATACTATTGTGGACAACAATACTATAGAGTTACACATTGTATTTCGGAAAAGTAATGCTTATGTTAATTGTTCGTGTTCCAGATTTGATTAACTAAATGCACATTAGATTGTATTCTCTATGTTAGGAAATCTCCGACGTTCCAGAATACTGATTGCTCATTTAGTAATACAATAGAGTGTTCCACTGATTAGAGTTAAACGTGTAAATTTTAAATTATAGTAAAGAGGTATGATTCTACGCAGTACTGCATAGATATTCTTATTCTTGCTAAATTCTAATGAAAAGCTTAAACTACTGTGCACCAAAGAACCAATATATATGTATATATATATATATATATATATATATATATATACTAGCAGAAGTACCCGGCGTTACCCGGGTGTAAGTCGACCTTTGGTCTGTTAGAATGTTTGAAAGTTACTTCCCGCGCATCACAGGTTCAAAACTTCGAACTTCAATGGAAAAAAATAGGTTAGTAGACACAGGTGTGTAATTTATTAATTGTAGTTACACAGTGTATCGTTGAAATTGTTCTCTGCACGACTGACGGAAGTCAAAATCGCTTGATATTGAATGTTCAGTTAATTTAAAGCAGGGTGAAAATGTCGATTGCTTTCAGGGTTTTTTTTTTTTTACAATTTTTGCGCTCACATGTGCAGAAGAAGAATTAAAAGGGCCTTTATCTTAACCGCGGCATAATGGCGAGTCTTTTGTGGCAGTTTTCAAGAATATAGGACGTTCCTGTAAAAAGTTTTCCCATGTGTAACTTTGCCTTGTTTTTTGCGCAAAATCGAGCCCCGCTTCAGTTTTATTGATTTTTTACATCAATGCGTGATCTCTGAAGTAGATTTGAGTAGCTAAAAACCTGACCCGGTAAATTTGCTATAGGTGAAAAAAAGTTGATCAAAATTGTATCTAGGGTTATTGCCCTTTGCCACAGCCTCAAGCCTCGTCTGACGGGATGTTGGTGATTCCTCCGTCAGCGCTTGTTGGCGACGAAGGCGAACATCAGCAAGCCTTGTCGTACGTGATGTTGGTGACTCAACCAGCCGGGAAAGACGTCTATCAGCGAGTCGAGATTCGTGCTCAGTAGATGTTTCCTAGAGAAAATTAATTAATTCTACTGGTTAGCTAAGCCAATGGCAGTGTCAATAGTAAATGAGAAAAGTCTAACATGAACAAAAGGGAATCAAGGTAAGACAATAAATTTAATATAACTATGATTAGAATGTTGTAGTTGCTTAAAAGTGGTGACAGTTAGGATAAACGCAGTACTTGCTAACATTAAGAGAGAATATTGCATAAAGGATTAATAAATTGTGAATGAACTCATACCTGAGAACGCCTAATTCGTTATCTCAAAGCAATAGCTGTACCTTTTTTGGAGGTAAGTCTTGAACGTTTCCGTGTGGGCATAACGACGTGTAACGAAGCTGTTAGGTTAGAGAGAGGTGATTAAATACAGAGAGAGATGACACCAGATTCGTTAGCATGGTTACTGGTGAATGGGAATGTTTGGAAATATGATTACAATAACTTACCGAATTTTCCCGTCTATAAATTGCACTTAAAATAATTAAATTTAATCAAAAAACAGCTCTGCGCTTTATACTCCGGTGAGCCTTATGTATAAATAATACAATGGTAATCAATCACGGCTCTAACAGAAGTAATAGATCTAGACTAAAAGTAAAGAAGATAGCATTTTCTGGTTGGCCTTACACGCCGTTGCGCGGACCTGATTTTAAATGATACGCCTTATATCCTGGTGAGCCTTATAGAGCGGAAAATATCTATTGGAAAAGAATACGAATTCATGACCAAGGTGTGACAAGATAGGCGTCTATACAGCGCCTGAAACAAACTTGTCCAAAACCCTAGGATTTTTCTCGTTAAGTATCCACTAAAAGGAACCGTTTTTTAGTTACAAAAAATAACCAAAGTGTATAGTAGCTATATTTCTGACATATCATGCCAAAAAGAACAATATATTCAAAAAATGTTCTAAAGTACATTCAATCTCTCTTTTTGACCGATATCTTAATAAGCAAGTTATCGATTTTTTATTGGCTGTCAGTGTCTATCTGCATGCAGGTGTGCACGTGTGCGCAATTAATTGCAAATACGCTCATAACATTTAGTCGTAAGCAGAACAAAAAATGCCATTAGAGGTGGGCTAATAATGAAGACACAAACCCTGGTGAACTTACGTTTAAACACCCGAAAAGTTACTCACTTCCTGTGCAAAAGACTGTATTATAAATTAAGTAATTTTTTAGAATCTTTTGTTTAAAAAAGGAAAACATTGGTACGACGTAAATCTTTTTACTTGTATTGTATGTGTACAACACAACTTGGTCAACGTATTATTTGGTAATTTTTTTTTCAAAAAGCATGATTATTTAAGACTGTTTGAAAATTTACTCACAGCTTTTAGGTTCACAAAAGACACCATTAAATTTGGTTCCCTTTTCAGATAGGGATAATACTGTATTTCCACTTGAATAAGGTGGAATATGAAAAGAAACTCTTTAATGATCGGTCGTTTACTGAGACAGCTGGGAAGACATGCAGCTGGCCGTCCAATCAATAACGCACGTCCTTATATGGGCATATGAAATTTATTTGTATTGTGCCAGATGTAAACTAAGAGTTTTTGTGTTCGAATTCACATAAAATTTCATTGGAATCGCAAAACATTCTGTCATAGGGCCCGATTATCGATCTTTCGAAAATTTCAAGTAGCCTATTCCACTCTACGCGTTGAGTTTTATATATGTGTGAGGTTTCATGAAAATTGGATTAACGGTGTAGCAGGCAAGTTCGGTACATTAAACAATGTCCATCTTCCCTTTATATATATATATATATATATATATATATATATATATATATATATTACATAACTAATAAGCTCTGTAACCTACATAGAGCACTCTTTTTTCCTGGACCTTTCCGAAGGAATTACTTCGTATATATATATATATATATATATATATATATATATATATATATATATATATAGGAACGAGTAGGACCCCGACGGCTGAGCTCAAGCCGTTTCGACGGCTAATTCTGGAATTAGTCGTCCAGAATTAGCCGTCGAAACGGCTTGGCTCAGTCGTCGGGGTCCTACTCGTTCCTATTACCCACTCTACTACCCTAAGTATTGAGTACTTTGGTGCGTTATCGTCCACCTGGTTCCTTACCACATTTCCTTCGTTATATATATACATATATATATATATATATATAACAAAGAAAGTGTGGTAAGAAACCAGGTAAGCCATAACGCACCAGAGTACTTGATACTTAGGGTAGTAGAGTGGGTAATATGAAAAAAGTCAGGACCCCGACGGCTGAGCTCCGGCCGTTTCGACAGCTAGATCCGAACTGCTCGGATCTAGCTGTCGAAACAGCCGGAGCTCAGCTGTCGGGGTCCTGACTCTTTAACGTACGGCTTTGTTTTACTCAATAAGATGCTTCCATAGTTATGCAGCGAGTTCGCAGTAATTTCTATGCAGGTTATACTGGAGTAATAATAGTGAAAGAATGAAGAGTAACATGGTTGGCTGTACAATAAGGGGGTTCATTTCAAGTACTGACAATTGTTTCGTTGATTAGGAGAGTCTAGAAGTCGCTAATCGCTTGAAGTTGCATCACTCGATCTCCAATACATTATTTACCTCAGAGTACGTAGATATAAAAATAATCCACTCGAGGCAATAGCTTATAATCAAAACAATAACATCAATAATAAAATATATATGGTAAAAAGGTAGAGAAGTTACAGATGTAAAAGGTAAAAAGTAAAAAATAAGATAGGATACAGTAAAAAAGTAAGAAAAGGAGAAAATGGAAAATATAAAGAAATAAATAAGGATAAGTGAGAGCATGTAAGTGCAGAGTATGTTTGTAGTAGTGATCAACGAAACAATTGTCAGTACTTGAAATAAAGCCCCTTATTGTACAGCCAACCATGTTACTTTTCATTCTTTCAATATATATATATATATATATATATATATATATATATATATAGTAATAATAAATGTGACAACAAAAATCCGAAGAGTTTTGATGAGGATAATATATATATAATATATATAAAAAACTGTAGAGCAAATATTTATTAAAATAATTGATTAAAGTTTAAGCAAGGAATCGCTGCGTTCACCCTTAACGGGATCTTCTGAAACTAAAAAATTTAATCTGTGAACGCAGAAGTAAATATTTTGAAAAACGTTAAAACCGAAGGAAAACAGGAAGACGATACTTTGGTTCATGAAGACGTTCCCTGGCAATGAACGGAAAAAAGCGAAGATAAAACGTCGTTATGTGGAGCTGGCCCCTCTTGCACTGTGGAATAATTCTTTCGCGGTGATTGAATGGTTCAATGGCATATGCAACAAGGAACATTGCCGTTTTATCCAATTCGATATCAATAACTACTACTCCTCCATCACTTTACCACTTTTTCTTAGAGCTATCAATTTCGCTAAAACGCTCACGGTGGTTAATGATTTCGAAGTTGATATCATCCTCAATGCCCGTAAATCGGTGATTAATTTTGACGACTCTATTTGGATAAAAAAATCTAATAGTACTCCATACCAGGTGAGTAGGGGAGCCAGCGATTCGGCGGAGGTTACAGATCTTATAGGTCTTTTCCTTCTTTTCTTTATCAAGGAAGAAATCCCCAATGTGGGCGGTGGTTTGTACCGCGATGATGGTATTTTGACCATGACAAAGTGCAGTCCACACCCTTGCGACAGATTCAGAAAAGAACTCACAGCTCCATTAAGGGCTTCAACCTCTCCATACAGGTTGAGGCCAACCGCTCGGTCGTTAATTATCTCCACGTTACCCTCAATTTGTCGAATGGCTTGCATTACCCGTATAGAAACCTGAACGATACGCTTAATTACATAAGTCAGCATTCTAACCTGCCAGCATAACCTGGCAAGAAACGTTTCTTTTCGGCTTTCCTGTCTATCTACAAACGAGAATATTTTCACCGACCATTCCACATATTACAATGAAGGTCTTGCTCGGAGCGGATTTGTCGATTAGGTAGCATATACTAAGTATGAGCATAGACCAAGGAAAAATAGATCCCGACGCATTATATGGTATAACCCACCATATAATATAGAGGTGGCCACACCATTAGCTAAGATCTTTCTCTCCCTTATTAAGAAGCATTTCCCCTCAGCACATAAATAGAATAACATTTTTAATAGAAATACAATTAAAATATCTTACTCTAAGTCCCCTAACCTTGCTCGTAACATCACTACATCAAATTTAGCTAAATTACCTAGCTGTAGGGACACGTGCAACCCTGTAGCTAGCACTAACTGTAATTGTAGGAATCGGGCTGACTGCCCTCTATCCGGGAAATGCCTCTCCAGTAACATTGTCTACAAATGTAAGGTCGAAACACCCACATCCCGTAGGGCCTACATAGAGTTAACTGTCAATAGATTCAAGCAGCGTCTTTACATGCACACTCATTCTTTTCTTAACCCTTTAAGAAGGAATATGACGTGACTTTCAGCTCATACCTGGAGTCTAAAAGACAACCACACCCAATATAGGGTACAGTGGGACATCCTAACTAAAGGCTAGATCGTATAACGGAAATAAAAGACCTTGTGATCTTTGCGCCGCTGAAGCCCTGAAAATACTCTACGCCAATGACCACATCTTAAACAAGTAATCTGAGGCAATTTCAGCTTGTAAACACAAATTGCATAAAACCTTCCTGTATTACAGCCCCACTTTATACCATAACGGATAGTACGAACAATACGCGGATAATTTACGTCTTGATGTGGTAGATAAGTATATTTTATGTTTATACCATTACTTATTTGTATAGGTAAGTATATCTTACCCATATCTTTTGTGAAGGTACGTATACTTTCTCGTACGTGTATATGCTTGTATTTGTTATAGGTGTATATATTATATTATATATACTGGTATATGTGTATATGGTTATGTGTATATGTGTATTTTGTGTTTGTGTGTGTATGCGTGTATGCGTGTTTGCACGTACATAAGGTGTGTATATGTGTACATTGTGTTTTGGTTGATGTACGTTTGGTGAACATATGTGTATTTACCTGTATGTATGTGTGTGCGTGCGTTATATGCGTATTTATGTGTGTATATTTATATACGTTTATATAATTATATGTACACACACACACATACACACACACACACACACACACACACACACACACATACACACACATATATAAATTTCTGTATATGTATTTGGTGTATACGTTCGTATGTGTGCGGGCACAGGTGTCGCGCGGATTTATGTATGTGTGCGCTTTTTTATGTGTACGTGCATGTATATGCATGCATGTACGTCTATGTCCGTATATTTTGTGTATGCACGTCTATGTCCGTATATAGATGCGTGTATGTATATATTTAATTATTTGATTTTAATAACCTTTGCCATTGTCGTTCTACTAATTTATTTACATTATTCTTAACTCTGAAGCCGAGAATCATTCGGTTTCATAAATAGAATATTAGTCTACGATTTCATTTATAGCATAAACGTGGTTTTGTCTTTGCGTGTAATTGTTCTCACCGTTCCAAATAACGACGTATTATCTTCGCAATTCTCTGTTCATTGCCAGGTAACGTCTTCATGAAGCAAAATATCGTCTTCCTGTTTTCCTTCGGTTGCAACGTTTTTCGAAATATTTACTTCTGCGTTCACAGATTTATTTTTTTAGTTTCAGAAGATCCCGTTAATGGTGAAAGCAGCGATTCTTTGCTTAAACTTTAATCTGTTATTTTAATAAATATTTGCTCTAAGGTTCTTAAATCTTTGATATATATTTATCCTTATCGAGCCCTCTTCGGATTTTAGTCTTCAAATTTATTATTATTACTATATATATATATATATATATATATATATATATATATATATATATATATATATATATATATATATATATATATATATATCCGGGAGCTTCCAACAGTAATGGTTGCATTCTTTAAGGGTATGTCAATATTTATTTATAAAACTGGTCTATATTATATTTTATCTGATGAAAGCACACCATAATTTAACTTGGTGTCCTTGAAATATCTATAATGAAATAAATATGGGTTTATAAATATAGTTTCCATTTGTTAATATCGTATATATATATATATATATATATATATATATATATATATATATCAGGCCTCTTTTGTTTGCATTTAATAGATGATGATTTGATAAAATTTCGCCACCAATATAGATTATGTTATGAATATATGGATATATGTATTGGCACTGGATTCGTAGTATCGGTAGAACGTCGGCCAGCATGTATTATGAAATAAGGCCACGCCCATTTACGATCTCAGTTCAAATCCTGCCGAGGTTACCTTTGCCTTTCATCTTTAGGGGGTCAATTTAATCCACTTTCCCCTCCCCCGGAATTGTTTGTGGGTGCCTAAATCAGAAACCAATATATGGATATAGTGAATATCACAAATAACTTTATCACGTATTCTTTTTGGCAACAACTTCCTGTTGCATAGCTATGTAATATTTTAATGACAGTTTGGCAGCGTTTCTTATTAACGATGTCATATCTTTTACTGATGACAAGCTTAAATGCGTCATTGTTTCTTCTTTCACACGGTAGTTATTTGCTATATATTTGATGTTGCAAAGGCATAACTTTCAGAATATTACTTGATTTCATGGCCACATATCCCAAACGATTATAAATTTGCCGCATATGTTGATATGATAGTCATGTTTTATGTGTAAGAGGTTAGCTGTATATCTTCGATTGGATGTTTGTATGGTATGCTAGACATGATCATTTCCGCGTATATGAAGATATAGAGGGATGTACCAGTAATAGTCACTCCGTGTACATATAACACTTCAATGTATTTGTTGGGATATAAATGTATTAATAAAAATATCAATATATGCTTTATCCGTGCTAGCTACGAAGGATATTTTTTTAATATTGCTATATGAAGCAATAACAGTGTCACAGCGAGGTCAATAACCATACGATTTTTTAAAGTTCTCGATCTCACCAGCAGATGAAGAGGAGATGGATTTGTTATTTCCTTCGTGGCAGAAGTAATGGCTTATACTAGTTGATTCTAAAAGACTCATTACGTATTGAGAATTGGCTTCAATATACATACCTACTGTAATCTATTTTTCATGTAAATGAACTCCAACGTTGAGCCCAATGTTCATTACTTATAAAAATATATACATTGAGATGCACTAAGATGCATATTTATTCAAGTTATATACATTGGAGTGCATGTTTATTTACGTTGTGAGAGAATAATTTAAACTTATCAACAATTCGAAATAATTAGTGGCTATTATTTTTCGAAACCTTTCCCAAGGGTTTTTTTTAATATCTTTAACAATATTATATTTTCACTCAGTATTTAATCTGGAGGATTGGGCGAGCCATAGACCGACATTCCATCTAAGTAATATGTCAATTTGAAACCATTTCTAAGCTCTATATTTAGCAAATTTCGTTTCGATAATTTTGTACGTGATTCGATTTACGCGCCATAATTTCCGAAGGTACAGAAAAGTTGATATATTTCATTTTTTGCTGAAAATGTCATTTCATTCGCTTAGAAAAAAGAAATAGGTTTATTAATCATAATAGGAATGAGAATTTTAGATAATTTCTTTAGAAACTAGTTGAGAACAATTATATTAATGTTACTCTATTTGGTTTCAGCCTATATTATAACTTCCATGTCATTGGTATATTTATAGATACTATGAACTTTACAGTAGCGCCATATTCCAATGTTATATTCTGTAATATGACTTGTAGGTGCATTAATAAATATATGTTGATGTAAGTCTTCCACGTTGTACATTATCTATCCATTAAGCTCTGAGCTTATAGAATTTCCTCAAGCAAATATAAGTATACATACGTACAAACATACAGAAAAGACTCAAGGCAATACTGGTTGAACATAAAAATATAAACTGCCACCCAATTAAAGCACAACCGACTTATTGTTTGAGACCATACATTAAAAATATGTTCTGTTGGAGAAGTCAAATGTCCACTTTATGTCGGTGTAGTGAGAAAGAGGGAAGAGAGGGAGGATATCTATGGACCATTGTTGAAGGTTTTGCAGATCCAGTATCTAAGATAAACGTTCAGCTTCATTCACGTTATTATAGGATATATACCAATTCATATGGACCAAAATATACCTGAACTTGGACTTGTGGAGAAAGAACGTAACACTTTAATTCATATCATATAAATGGTTGCGAATCGAGAACCTTCAAAATTTGCAGAACATTCTTACGATTCAAAGAATGAAGGCTTACAAAACAGTAGTCTGCAGTTTCCCTCTTTTATAACTTTGCCACTCGGAAGGTGGCCGGTAAAAATTAGAGTCGAAATTAAGAGAAAGAGAGAACATACATACATACATACATACATACATACATACATACATACATACATACATACATACATACATACATACATACATACATACATACATACATACATACATACATACATACATATCTGGACCTGGTTACAACGTTCTCAAAGGATATAGGAATGGAGTTTGGCCAAGATAAATGCTCATACATGACTGTAAAGCGGGGAAAAACAACAACCCAATCTAGCAACATTGTCATCAATGGCCTAACTGTTTCACCGATATCTGATGAGGACTGCTACAGATACCTGGGGATAGATGAGAACATATCCTATAATGGTATCTGTAATAAATAACGCGTAACCAAGGAATACTACACCCGCTTAAGAAAGATCTGGTCATCGGAACTCTCTGCGCAAAACAAAACAATGGCTCACAATGTGTTTGCTGTGCCTGTCCTAACACCAACGTTTGGAATATTCAATTGAACGACAGACGAAGTCCGAGCAGTTGATGTTGGAACTCGAAAAATACTAAACAACACCGGAAACTTCCACATTAACAATGACATAGACCGCCTTTACTTGAAACGTAAGCAGGGAGGCAGAGGCCTAACATCAGTCCAGACAGCATTTGAATGTCGCATCATATCTCCCCGACAACATCTACGAACCTCGAAGCGTAGGAGCATGTCTATCTGCATGAAACAGATAAGATCATGAGAGTTGGGAAGGAACTCCTTGAGAGATATTCCCTGTGTGATAATCAAAAACTCACACCCAGGGATGTCGCTCAGCAGTATCGCAGTGAATCCATGGATGAAAAACTGCATGCTTATCAGCAAAATATCATGCATGGATATGTTGCCAGGAAGCTCCAAAGTAAGAGTAATATAGATAAGGAAAGTAGTCTATCTTGGACCAACAACCGCTATATTGGCTCCCACTTTGAAGGATACGCTTTTGCAATCCAAGAAAAGGAGATTAACACGAAATACCTGATTCACAAAAGAGATAGGGATGCAGGCAAAACACCTAGATGTGATAACAAGTGCAGACTCTGCAGAACTAACATCGAGGATATCACCCATGTCATCAGCAGCGGTCCAAAGATGTCATAGCGGTACTATCTACCTATGAGGCATGATGTAGTGGCCAAAGAACTGTACAATGCAGTTCGTAAAAAAGATAGCCCCGATAATAAACACATTAAAAGCTACAGCAATGTGGAAGATATCCATGTACATAATATGAAAGAGTACTGGTGGAATGTTCCAGTAAAAACCCCAATAAAATGCAGGCATAACAGACCAGATATTATGATATGGGACAGGGAGAAGACAGCATACACAGTAGTGGAAATTAGCTGCCCAGCAGATGCCAATATAATATCAAAGATTAGTGAAAAGGAGAATATTTATGCAGAACTAATGAGAAATCTGCAGATACTTCACCCTGATTACACCTTCAGATTTATGCCTGTGATTATTGGGGCACTGGGGTATGTTAAAAAGTGCCTCAATACAAATCTTGAGAAGCTAGGCTTCACAGGAACAGAAAGAACACAACTAGTTAGGAAATTACAAGTACAATCCATTAATGGAAAAGTAAAAATATGTAAAACATTCCAAAAATGGTGCATCTAATAACTGCATATACACATGTACAGATACAAAGCATATACACATGCACACATATAACTCAAAACAGCCACATCCATACATACAATAACATCCATATCTACACATGCATGCATACATACATCTCACTGTGTAACACACTTCTCTCTGTGTATTTGTGCTCAGATGAAAATTCTCTGTACTTCTCCCAGCTAGTATTATTATTACTGTGAACTGCGGAATACTTTAATTCCGATCTTTGTGTGTATATATATATATATATATATATATATATATATATATATATATATATGTGTGTGTGTGTGTGTGTGTGTTCATACATGCACACACACATAGATACACACACATATATATATACATATATGTGTGTGTGTGGGGGGGGGGGGGTACGCGTGTATGTGTGTGTGCGTGTGTGTGTGTACATGTATAAAAAGTGATAAATATATATTACATACATCGGCAGTAGTTAAGAAGAGAGAAACTAGATTATTGTTAGAAGATGGTACATTACGACATGTCGCATTGTCTTGTCGAACAATCGTTATTTCTGAAAGCTGTTAGCTTAAAATATATTGTACATTACTACTTTGATGCATAGAAATAGAAACATTCAAAGATATACCACCAGCACATACGAACATAAAATCAGTTATTCATTACGCGGTTTGTTCCAATACAATTTCCAAAATCTAAAAAGTGACACAACGGGAAAGCTGCTATAAAATTTACTTTCCCGGTGATGTGACACATCTGACAATCCTGTATACCACATTTAAAACTGATCTAAAATATTGATTTATTTAACAGACGCATAATTATAAGCTAAGGCAGATGCCATTTTTGTGATGTTTACGCACTTAACTAAACTATCACTAACTCATAATTCAGGATGTTGAATTTTAACTACTAGTGTTGTAACCCGTTCTTTATATAACCCTTTCATGATATTTATATACGGATAATCACATTTCCTAATCTACAGCATATTACTTTTGGAAATATTAGAATATTAACGACCTATAGTGAAAGAATTGAATTGCTATAGTTACGAGGGAGTTACTGATGTCGGTATAATCGGATATAGCACTCCCGGAGATATGTTATTGTGCCTATGTGGGAAATCAATATCACAGATAGTTTGTGTAATTCTGCTTAAGTATTGTAACGTCTACAATATTCATTGTATTATATGGTAAGATTGCAAAGAGGTTTTGTCCATTTGAAACAAATCAATATCTAATTATTGTCAATTAGTCGAATATATAAGAAAGGTAGCAGACTTTAAGTAATTAAGGAAATTAAGGTGTATATTGATAGACAAGTGTGAATATATATTCGGTATATTTTGGCTTGATGAATTATCGCGTATTCAACTAAAACATGTTGTGGATCGAATTGAGATCATTTATTTTTATGTATTTTCCTTTTCTTTTTAACTCCAAATAGAAATATGTTTAATTCGATATGAAGTGTATGTGATTGTATCATCTTTGTACTGTAAATGGCAATGTAAAATAATTCATGACGGATAACGTCCTTTGTGGTTTTTAACAGAACCATGTCGTTGTGTCTGTTATGTTTTCTACAGCTTTTATTCAATTTGAACAGCCACAGTTAATGTCTGAAGCAAAGACGTAAGCAGAAATAGAAATACAGAAATGTTGTTGAGTAATGCTTTGAAATAGTGTTTAGTGTTCTGGTTGGGAAAGAGGACACAGTTATACAGCAGGCATTGCGAGAGGCAGTAGACATATTTATAGGGTGAGCTAGAGTTGCTGTGGTAGGCAACTAGCTAAATACGAACTCTGATCTAGTGTAATAAGCAGAGTGAGCTTGATTTTGGATGAAGACACTGCTGTTTATTTATTCAACTGTGCCCTCACACATGGCACGGCATTATACAATAATGCCTCGCAGATTCGCTTCTTATGCAATAAGCAACTGGTAGTTATATATTTTCGGGCTCTGAATATTTGATGAATTATCACAAAATGGCATTGTCGGTAATTGTGAGATTTAATATAAGTAGCGATTTTAGGGTTTTAATTGCGGGTTGCCTTAGACTAGAAACGTGAAGCTACAGCATTGTTCCAAATAGTTAGCAATCAGTTTAATAATGATTTCTGATTTAGGCACAAGTAATAAAATTGGGTGGGTATCGATTGAATCGACCCCTGTGCATTACTGGTAAGTTATTCTATCGACTCTGTAAGTTAAAGCTGGCCTCGCCAGGATTTGAACCCAGGACATAAAGAACCGTAACTATATGTCGCAAATCATGTTGTTTAACGCCCTACTGATACTACCAAACCACCGTCTATAGTTTAATAATAACTCTGAACCATTTTTGAATTTAGTTGTTTTAAATGAAGGAGGTTTTCATGTTCTCCATATAGTTCTGAAAATTAAATGTTGGAAAATATTCTTAGAAGCTATATTAGTTTAATTAATTAACAAGCCTTATATAATATTCCTTCATTTCAAAAATATTTGTTTTTATTTTCAGTTAAATCTCCAATATCTAGAATGACGAACTACATAGCTATATTGAATTTCTTGGGTTTTCGTAGGAAGTTTATTTTATTATATAGTACACATTAAGTTTTACTACATAAAATAAAAACAAAGACACAGTAGAACATATATGTAAATTAAATATATATTCACCTTTATGAAGAAGTATTTAATTCAATTACGTACTATGAAGAAACACGAACAAAAGTTACAATTACCATTAATCTTATATTTATAACATGAACAATTGCCTTATGCAATCACTTTTATTTAAAATCGAAATATATATATTTTTTTTTTTAGTTTAGTAGTCAAACTAATAATATAGTACAACATTAGATTCGTTTACGAGACAGAGAATATTTTCCTACAACATCTAGGGTAGTACCACTATATTTTTAAAGTCGGATATTAGGCATTCCCTTAGTTTTGAATTATTCATCTTATCCAGGTGCTTCATAGAATCAAGCATTTAAACAGATTGTATATTTATTGAATTAATTATTGTTGGAATTATATCCATTACTACAATTCTGAATATACTGCTGAATGCCTTACAGTTATCATTCTCTAAAGCGAGAGAAATATTTATTAATTTTGTTAAGATATAAATATTAATTATTGCATTGAAAATGTAATATTTAAACATATTTCATTTTTTATAAACTATTTCTTTTACTATATTTTGCCCAAGTCTCTAAAGAGAACATATACATTGGAATAATGTGTATTTAATAAATAATTATTTCTACTTTTGGCACAAGGCCAGCAATTATCCCAGTGCATTACTGGTACTTTATTTTTTGGACCCCGTAAGGATGAAAGACAAAGTTAACCTCGGCGGGATTTGAACTCAGATCATAAAGGGCCGTAACTCTATGCTGCAAAGCATGGCGTCCGACCCTCTACCGATACTGCCAATCCACAATGAACTATTGCCCATTGACGTAAATTATTTTTCGTCTAGGCTTCGAATACTTTCTTCATCCTGATTCTCAGTAACCAAATGGATGCTGATTTAACGATATATAGTTCGAAGATTGAATCAGGTGAAAATTGTGTTACCTTTAATTAACGAGGAAATATTGTGCTGACAGTCTCATACAAAAGTGATACTTCAACTAGACATTTTCCGATAATTGTGAATTAGGGTACAGGACAGAATCGTATGAGAATATTGACAAATTATAATATATTAACATATACATATATATTGAAAACTGTGCAAATTTATGTATACGAATATTACATCAATTGAATAGAAATTATTTATAATAGTGGAATCCTGCATAAATGTAATCTTTATCATAAGAATTTGTCATTTAACCACCGGGAAGGTTATGGTGAAGTATTGCTAAAGGCCATTAAAGCAAAGAGTGACGCATTTCACCGTGAATGGAAATCAAATAGAATTTAAACGAGCCTAATATTACTTGACGGATATTATTACACTAGGTTGTAATTAGGGTCAGCGAAATTTACTTCAATGAAATTCAAGTAAATTTTAGTGTTCTTAACGATCAGAAAATGGATAACCTGAAGGTTTGCACATGTCCTGTTTTTCAGTAATTATACTTTCGTTCTTAAGATGATGACTCTTAAAATCTTTGATATGTTCATTAGTGGTGTCTTCTTCTTCTTCTTCTTCTTCTTCTTCTTCTTCTTCTTCTTCTTCTTCTTCTTCTTCTTCTTCTTCTTCTCCTCCTTCTTCTCCTCCTTCTTCTTCTTCTTCTTCTTCTGCTGCAGCTGCTGCTACGTCTTCTTTTTATTTCTGAGAGTGTCATGGGAGCAGAGTCCTCAGACACGCCTTCCAGCGAATCTTATCAGAAGTAATCGTCTCCAAATAATCCGGGTAGATCCTCAGTCGTGACTAACAACCATATGGATATTATTCAACTATATTGCCCGTGATCTACAAATGGAGACTCTACCCGTAACATCTGCCCATCCAGTACTACGGACATGTCTTTAGTACCGGAGCTGTGATCTCTCGATGGGAAGAGACCATTAATATCTTAAGTGAGTTATAACATTTAGTTTGAGCTTTAAGAGAATAGAGAATTATGAGATATATATTTCGTGTAAGGAGTAGTAGATACACCGTGTAACTATTTGATGATTAGTTAAATGTGGTATAGAAATAGATATCATATAATTATCTGCAGTGAATTTCATATAATGATATGCCTCCATGATTTATGCATGTTTCTGTTGCTCCTTATAATGGTTGCCTTCTTACTTGAAAAGTAAATATCAAGGCGAAAATAATCCAGCCAGCACCCAATATTTAATCGAATATATAGTATATCACACTCTGTTTTTTATTTAGCTTTATTGGGTTTTATAACATACACTAGAGAAGCTGAGAGGATCTATAGCAATCATGCGATTGAATAGAGAAACAGTCTTATACAAATTAATATAGAAGTCCTCATATTCTATTAATTACTACATCATTTATCTTAAATAGTGATGTGTGTAAGGGAGCAATATACTTGGTGGTGTTACGTTAGGGTATATTAATTTCTGAGTACAATTCCTACCCATGTAAACATCACCTTCAGATGTCGAGCAGCCATCTAGTATTTAACTACTGGTGGAGATTATGATCGTATGCTTTTGTTAAATATCAATATATTAATCTATTAATCTAAATTCTCTCTAAAATATACAGGTATTGCCATTAAATCTAGCCACTCCATAGAGCTAATTTGTTTTCATTTCTGAACTCTCGGTTAGTTATGTCATACATATACATCCTTATCTGTCAAATTATTGACATAACAGTCTGATAGAATTGTAATTTATCATTCAAAATATTTCGGATCATATTTCACTGCTATCACTTCACCTCTGTCGGTTTGGCTTTGGACCTCATTTCTTCATGGAGTCGTAGGGGTGTGATTGTGAGATAAAGCGTGTCTAAAACTTATTCAACCCCTGACAGAAACAATCAGAGCCGATTGATTTCTTTCAGAGAGAATAGAGAGGGAGAAAATATAAAGTGATTCACTACGCGTACATCATTTATCGACTAATGAAAAGATGAAAATTAGAATGACCTTAATGTAATTTGAGATTAAAGCGTAGAGAAACGGAATAAGTACTGCAAATCGTTCTAGCAGGCTCTATAACTCGCCACCTACTGACAATACTACTAAGAATGGTTTTGTTATGATGTTTACATTCAAGAGAAAAGCTTTATATCTGGAAAGCTATTTGTATGCTTGAAGGATACATGTATCAGAAGAAGTAATATCATGTGCAATATCGTTTTCCTCATACATCTATTAATCTATCAAATTATATTAATAGTACACGTTTCCATCAGTGTTCTACATATTATTGATTCTCATTTTATAAGTGCAAGACTGAAAATGTCGTTTGAAATAATTTGAATCGGCGGACGAAAATATTATTGTTCTTGCCTATTCTCTCTAAATGTATTCACAAAATATTCATTAAAACATATTATATATATTTACGTAAATTTCATCTAGTTTCAGTCGTGCATATCTCTACTTCAAAAACTGTATGTAAATATGTTGCCTTAAAGACATCACAGGCGTTTATGTTGAATATACTCTGGTAATATTATCCAACAGAACATTACTCAAATAAAATAGTTCGTATGCGCTGTAGTGCATATATTAAATAATAAATGTGTTCTCTTGTTTTGCACAACATTTCCAAATATAATGCGACGATACCACTTCAAATATACCTTGGGAAGCTGCATATGCTTATTACATAGTCGTTAATCACCACTGATAGCAACTGTTTTATCCTGACTGTCTCATTCATTACATCCATATATTCAGCAATATATCAAGCTAGAAAAAGTAAAAAGAATATTGTTAATAATTCAAATGCACATACATACATACACACAGGTATACACATGCTGGCACTAATGCACACTCACACATATACACACACACACACACACACACACACACACATATATATATATATATATATATATATATATATATATATATATATATAATAATAATAATAATGATACTATTTATAGTTATGTATACACTATATACAACTATAAACAGGAAAGGTCAGTCATTTATTACTACCTTATTACCAGTAAGAAAAATAGCTCAATGTAAATACATCAGATGTTTTACAGAGCAGGAATATAAATTACACAATAATCAAAGTTATGTTCAAATCCTTTCTGACAATCGTTTCTTCCAAACTCTCGTTTGGAATCATCGGAGCACTAGCAATGTTTGTACATATAGTTAAACTCCTATTCAACTGAACAATCATGTAGATACATGGATATTAATGCTGTCAACAACAGTTTCGTATTTACAGAGTGGAGTGGATGCGACATATATTACAAGAGAATTGTACAATAATTAAAATTAAAAAGCACAGAGTGGAATGCATGCGACAGATATCACAAGGGAATAGTATAATAATTAAAGAGGCATTAAGGAGAAAAGTTACTCGTAAAACGAGTACACCAGCAGTACATATGCAAGCGTATATAGAGTGCAAATGCATTAAGCATATACAGGAAGGAGACGAGCAATGGTACTAGGCATATATAGTTACTGTATGGTAAAGGTATCACATAAAATAACATAGGTTTACAAGCATATCAAGCAGGCAAATGTGTTTGTGTATTACACTAAACCAAACAAAAAAATTAGAACTAAAAATATTATTTGGTACTCCCCTCGCCCCCCCCCCCCCCATTCTCTTTAAGCGTTAAAACACCTTTAGCAAAGCTATTTTTTAAAGCACTAGACAAATGTTTTCCTTAAGCCCACAGATACCACTCTATTTTTAACAGACATACTATAAAACTATCCTACTCTACTACTATGAACATAGCACAAAACATAAATAGAATTAATAATAGAAACTTAAATTTAAACCCTAACGAAAATTGCAATAATAATACTTCACTTTCACCTCTTATATGGAACTTAAAAAGCAAGAATTTAAATACAATATTAGAATATTAGTCTACGACTTCATAAATAGAATATTAGTCTACGACTTTATTTATACCTTAAACGTGGTTTTTTCTTTGCGTGTAATTGTTCACCTGCGGCACATAATGACGTATTATCTTCGCTTGTTTCCGTTCATTGCCAGGAAACGTCTACACGAACCAAAATATCGTCTTCCTGTTTTCCTTCTGTTGCAACGTTTTTCGAAATAGTTACTTCTGCGTTCACAGATTGATTTTTTTTAGTTTCAGAAGATCCCGTTAAGGGTGAAAGCAGCGATTCTTTGCTTAAATTTAATCTGTTATTTTAATAAATATATATATATATATATATATATATATATATATATATATATATATATATATATATATATATATATATATATATATATATATATATATATATATATATACATATATATATAGAGAGAGAGAGAGACAGAGAGAGAGGGAACAGAAGAGAGAGAGAAAGAAAGAAAGAGTGAATGCATGAAGCCATATACGGTATGGTTATGTATAATAAACATACAATGCCCATGCTATGAATATTGTTAATTATGATCATGTCACAGATTTCTTAGTAACTGTGTGAGGACATCAGATAGGTATTCCTAGATATTTATCCGAAATCAGTGATCTTTACTCATTCGGTACTGAGACAATCACAAGCTATACCTTATATTCTTTTGGGGATGTATAACATCGACTGGATGTCCGCATTGCATGTATTGTAAATAAAACATCTGATGGAGATGTTCATTTACCAGTAGCGAAAATTTGACCGTCTAGGATTATTTAGCAGAGTGCGTCATAATTGGGGGGGGGGGGGGTCGATTAAATGTAAACCCATGCATTACTGGTGCTTAATAAATTGACCCCGTAAGGATGAAAGACAAAGCTGAACTTGGTTGGATTTGAACTCAGAACATAAAGGGAGGTAAATATACAGCAAAACATATTGTCCGAAACTCTATCGATACTGTCAATTCACCGCCCTTCATTGATTCATAATAGATGTGTATTTAAAGGCATATACGGTATTTTTATGTATATATTTACGCTTTAGACATGTGTTACAGCTGTCTCAGTAGCCATGCAAAACGTCAGACACGTGCTTCTGAATTCGTATACACCATCGGAGAGATTTGTCTCACACTGTCCTGAAACAATTACAAACCTATAGGTGTTATATGTCATTGCATAGGAAACATAGTTGAGTATAGAGCAGGTGAAACATCGACGCTTGTTTGCATATAGTGCGAACATAACCACGTGAATAGGATTTATTGGCATTAGTTTAGTTACGTATATGTATAATAGTATTTGACTTAAGGCTAATTTTTGCAAATATCACAGCGCTATATGCCAAGTGTAAGAATTACTTACATTTAGAAATGTCAAAAGAATGTGTTCATAGTTTGTATTCATCCATTATTTATATTTACCGACTATTTTTATATATATCTACACTAACGTGACAATATTTGTAACGACTTTGGAGACAGTAAAATATAAACAATTCACTGTAATTTGTGGTTATAAAAGACCTTTACTTTAGTATTGTAACATATTTCATTGAGGTATATATATATATATATATATATATATAAACCTTTGTCACTTAGTAGAACCTTAATGAATTTAGCTTTTAAAGAA
This sequence comes from Eledone cirrhosa, assembly GCA_964016885.1. Lineage (NCBI taxonomy): Eukaryota > Metazoa > Mollusca > Cephalopoda > Octopoda > Eledonidae > Eledone > Eledone cirrhosa. The sequence goes on from OZ024745.1 coordinate 67,001,141, forward strand.
TCTCCCTTTCCTTTAATTCTATCTACCATGACTGACCCCCCACTGATCTTATAGACATCTGTTAGCTTAAGAGAAACTTAATGACAAGGAATGGTATGCCATCCGGAACCTGTTTATAGAATTCTGTCTGCCTTTGTTACTCTAAAAACAAAAATTAATAAAAATAAACTATAGCTTTGTAGAATTAGCTTTTAATGAATTTCCTTTTCTATCAACCAATGACCTACACCCATCCCACTCCCCACCCTCTCCTACCACTTGTAGAGACCTATAAATACCATATTTATTTTTTGATACCCAGATTTCTGATGATTTCTAAAGAATGAAACAGTTCTAGTCCTGTAGAATCTCATCTATATTAAAACTTTTATACTCTGCAATGTATTGAGTACCTTACTTACTGTGGTTACCTCCGATTCAACCCGGAATAACGTATATATATATATATATATATATATATGTATGTATGTATATATGAAAATATGTTTAGATGCATTGAACAAAATTTGAAATTAATGAGAAAGTTAGAAGCACTATCGAATGTTTTAAATATAGAAAATTACCCTAAATAATGTGTTAATGTCCATTTATGTCGTTAAAAGGAGGATTATATGCCTTATCTTTTAGACCATTTTCCTATAGTCCAAAAATTGGATGATGCCTCTAATGTATGTATATAAACCTGCTAACATAAAGCTATCAGCTTTCAGGTACGTTTTTGATCATGAAAAATAGGCGATTAAGCCCAGAAGACAAGGAATTGTTCGACGGTGCCTGTAGGCAGGGTGGCGTTCAGCTAGCAGGAAAATTCAAAATAAGTGAATTGGCAGAGTCCTAAGAACATCGAATATAATGCTTTGCAGTATTGGTTCCGCTTACTGCGCTCTCTGAGTGCAATTTCTGCTGGTTAATTCTTCTTCTATACCAATTTATCACTTCCTCTTTTCCCACACTCTCCTTCTCTGGACGAAATCGCTCCCATGATTCCATCTGGAGGTATGTGTCCATACATATATATAGTATACCAATGGAGATACGGCTCTTTTTTCTGATTAAATGAATGATTGGGTTTTTACCAAAGTACCTAAATCTGAAAATATCAATATATATATAAAGTTATCAATATGAAATTATATTTACTATTATGAATCTCTACAATGATTTCTTATCCCTATGAAAATTAGTAACAATTGCTGATTATATGTGATTTAATTTAATTTAAAAAGCAGTAAGACGCCAATGTAAATGAGTTGAGTATATAAAAGTTGTAATTAACAGAATGGAAATATTTGAGACCGTAGACAATAATTTTATTTGCGTGACCAGAATACTGTGATATATGTTTATATTCTCCGGTGAAGATTATATAATATCAATGAACCCCATTAACTGCTTAAATTTATTTTATGTTAAGTGTATTATTATATTTTGAAAATGTTATTTGTTACGATGTGAGAAATTATACATCATATTAGAATGTTTGTTTACGACGTACATAGAAGAACGACTTATTGAACTGTTTAACCGCATACAGTTACATTTAATATTAGTTTACAACACTCATTGATTGCTCCATTAGTTGATAACATAGGTTAGGTGAACATATTACTTTAGTTATTAACAAAACATAATATTATTTTTTTAACATTTAAGTAATTCGATTTATTGAGGTAATTTCTTTATTGGAAAATGAAAATAAAACACAATGGCACTTCCATTATAAATATTTGGAATTATATGAGCGATAATTTCATACGACCAATATAGTCACATGAAAAATGATGCATGGTGAATCGTTTAAATGATATTAAAGTAAGATGTGTTTAAATAATATGAGATAAGTTAATTAAAATGCAAATGGTGTAGGGGTTAATAAGTGTAAAGTTGAAAGAAATGGTGATAAAATATCTTTTAATTTTATCAAGACATTGAAGCCGTCAATCAAACAAACACATAAATATATCTAAAAAATTGAAACTTCAGCAAATAAAATAACATAGAGAACAATACAAAGATCGTGTATTCGTTTTGCGATTGATATAGCTGAAAATGAGCCTAAACATTTCCTACTCTAATCCTTCACGCGTCATCAGAATATAGACAATGAGAGAGAGACGAGAAAAAGGAGGGTAGAAGTGTGTAGGGAAACGGGAAGTGTACTCTCAGGCCAGAGTGCATTTGTTTTGTTAATCAACCACCTTGATACGTTCATACATATATGCGTACCTAAATAATATATATATAGATATATGTATTAGTTAGGTGCTCCCGAGGGTGTCGTAAGGGCGGCCTATTGACATACGGCTAGAGAGAGTGGGAGAATAGAAGTGAGAAAAAGATATAGAGGAGGAATCAACCCCAGTACTTGTTTAACGACCTCAAAAGAGTGAAAGGCAAAGTTAACCTCGACGGGATTTGAACTCAAATGAATACCGCAAACCATTCCATCCAACGTTCTAACGACTCACCCATTTATATATATATATATATATATATTAATATAGAGGAGATTCTACAGGACTAGAACTGTTTCATTCTTTAGAAATCATCTTACCTCCGATTCAACCCGGAATAACGTATATATATATATATATATATACATACATATATATATATGTGTGTATGTATGTATGCATATATATACATATATATACATATATATATATACATATATATATATATATACATATACATATATACACACATATATATATATATATATATATATATATATATATATATATATATATATGAAAAAGTAAGTCCTTCATCAGTGACCCTCCAACCGTCCCAGGCATTTCATCGCTTTAAGGGCCATATACCTCAGGTTGGTGCGAACAACGGCTAAAAAAGTCGTTGGGACACGTAAATAAAGGGGACATTAGGGTGAACAAACAAAATGGTTTAAGCAACAGAAAGTGAGAAGAAAGAGACAAGTCCCAGATTTCTATGAATATAAACTCGGTGAAATCGTGAACAAGAGACAAAAGACCATCAAACCTGGTTGAAATGTGAGCAAGGAAGGAATTTCGCACAGGTCTAACGGGGGGAAGAAGAAGGGGTCTGGTCTGCGAATTCGGTAAACATAAGTTCTGTGAAGTCGCAGACGAGAGAGAGAGAGAGAAAAAAAATTTCATACCGGCTTGGCCAAGAACGCGCGAGAAAAGAAATCGGACAGGTCAAGCGGGAAGAAAGAGGAGGAAAGAGAAGGGGGAGGAGAGGTAGTGACAGAGAATGAGTGAGTGAAAGTTGAGGAGGAGGCTAACAGAGAGAGAGACTGCTAGAAAGGGTAAAGATACAAAGAACGAAACAGACGGGTAGCAGCAGAGGAAAAAATATGTGTAAATATGATAATAATGGAGCTGCGCGTTGCAAATGGGATACATATGAAAAAGTAAGTCCTTCATCAGTGACCCTCCAACCGTCCCAGGCATTTCATCGCTTTAAGGGCCATATACCTCAGGTTGGTGCGAACAACGGCTAAAAAAAGTCGTTGGGACACGTAAATAAAGGGGACATTAGGGTGAACAAACAAAATGGTTTAAGCAACAGAAAGTGAGAAGAAAGAGACAAGTCCCAGATTTCTATGAATATAAACTCGGTGAAATCGTGAACAAGAGACAAAAGACCATCAAACCTGGTTGAAATGTGAGCAATATTGGGATGGCTTTAAAAATGAGGCTTGCTTGCATAATTGCAAACGAATCGAATATTATTATTAATATTCGAAAAATTCAGATTACATTTATATATATATATGCATAAATACATACATACTTCTATATGTATATGTGGAGGTGGATGCGAGAAAAGAAATACTTTTATAAGAAATGTTAACAAGATTTGGTGAAAGCATGCTTGTTCGTGCTTTGTATTTGAAAGTGGGAAAAGATGACTTAAACTCAATAAAATATAATTCCCTCAGATTTTGACATCAAACAATGAAATGTGAAGAGAATATATGATGTTGCTCTGCCTAATATTTCTATTTAGTTTAGAAGAAAGAACTTTAATAAATATTTCCAAGTTACATAACCTCTTAATTACTAACTGTCTCTTTGTATTGTTTTTATAATCTTTTATGATGAATGTGAACTTCATATTAATTTTGTAATATTTATACTGTTTAAATGATTAGCCGTATTGATAATAATAATTGTTTCTACTTTTGGCACAAGGCCAGCAGATTATCCAGTACATTACTGGTACTTTATTTTATCGACCCCGTAAGGATGAAAGGCAAAGTTAACCTCGACGGGATTTGAACTCAGACCGTAAAGGGACGTAACTATGCTAGAAAGCATGGCGTCCAACCCTCTACCGGTACTGCCAATTCACCGCCCTTTTTGCCAATTCACCCCGTATTGATAATAATAATATGCAACGTTTATTGATAGTTTTTTTTTTTTTTGCAAGAGAAGAAATTGTGACAAGTCATATCAGTTCACCCTGTTTAAATAAAAGAACAGTTAAATTCATTTTATTTTTCGGGGTTGTATTCTTATTTCCTTTCTTTGATCTACCTTTTTAGGTTCTGCGGTGAGATACATAAGGAATAAAATCAAGTTAAACATCTATACAGACTGACTGCTTCAATTATGGTTAGTCTTTATTTATCTTATTCAAATTAAATGTATATTTTCCTTCTCTTCAATTTCGTTTAGCTAAACATTTGTAAATACTGTGGCTACGAACAATTAGATTACTTTTAATGCGTTATGAAAACCCGAAGATGACAAATAGGCAGAAATTTTAGAGGGCCAGATATAAAATAAAGTTGTATTCGTTCCGGCTGTGAGCGCTCTGGATTTAAATATTCTCAATGTCACTCTTATTTTTCTAGATTCGAAACATAATGTGCCTCTGTGTGTGATTGTATGTGTGTGTGTTTTTGTGTGCGTGTGTGTGTGTGCGAGTGAGCTTGTGTGAGTGAGCTTGTGTGTGTGTGTGTGTGCGCGCGCATACATGCATACACAAATATTTATATGAATTTCAGTAGTCGCCAGTCGGTGTAACTCTGCCTCCTGCGAATTTCACTGAATCTAAAGTGTATATTTGTTAATTGTCTATGTTAGGAATTCCAGTAAATCTGGCTGTAAATTAAATTAAGTTTAGCAATTTGCTTTCGATTTTTTTTATACTTCCTATTCAACACCCAGACTGCTATATTCATTTTATTTTTTTATTTTTTTTTTTTTTGTCTTTTAAGTGATCGCACATACCTAGTCAGTCTGAGGATCGACATCGTATATAACCCGAATAGAATAATCATAGAATAATAATGTGACGTCTTGCTTTAAAGGTTTTGAACAGAATACAGAGAAAGATTTCAAGACCTGGCAAACAAGAATCTGTTCTATTAAAAGACAAGATATTTAAACGTTAAACCTTCTATTACTAATGGCAATTCACCTTATTCGACATTCGACGAACTATGTATTTGACTTCAGTTGAGCTTACAACTGTAATCTGACATATTACACCTGAAAACTACAGCTATGTAAAATCGGATCTTCATATTTAACTGTTTCTGGTGTAGGATTGTATTACAGATTCTTACTATTCAAGACTTTCTTTGTGTATACGATAAAACACTTACATATATCCACTCTGAATATTTTATAGACTGATTAGTGATTTTGTTCTAGCCATTTAGCAATTATGTATCTGTTTTTGAATGTGAAGAACAATTTCAAACCTTCATGATTTCTTTTATTACTGGTTAGATAAACTTAAATATTCAAACATGTAATTTAACAGTCACATATATCACGACCATAAACGAATTATGAATATACTTTCAAACATAAATCACAAGAATGTGTGCACATATTTATAATGCTAATATTATATATTTATACATTTAAATCACAGGCTGACTCAAACACCTGTCTCAAATTGATTTATTCCATAAATATATAGTAACAGAATGTTATATATACATGTAAGTGTATGTGTGTGTGTATCTATGTGTATCTGTGTGTTGTTGGAGGTTTCGATCAGAATAGAAAAGAGATAATTTCGCAAAGGTTCTTACAATACTTAGTAACGCCCTTTTTCATTCTGAATTCGAATTTTGTCGAGATCGATATGCCTTTTGTCCTACCGATAAAATAAGTACCTGCCAAACATTGTGGATTAGCAAATGTAATTTCTATTTTTGCTTCGGAGTAAAACATCACTTTGGAGCAAGGTATCTCTTTATAGACGAACTAGATAATCAAAATAAGAAGACTACCATTAGAAATGAGAGGTGTCTTCGGATCTAGCATGAAATCGATAATGGTTTTCGGTGAAAACGACACTTATGTTGGAGCGTTAAGCGAAAGACCATGTTTGATCTGTATATATATATATATATATATATATATATATATATTATATATATATATATATATTGTTTCACTCGGTCTGCTAATAACCACTTCCTGAATAAAATATAACAATCAGATATTAATACATGCGACATTAATATATTTAAAGAGATATAAGTAAATGAGATGTATCAACGTAATAAATATACACCTATATAAACTTTACATTATTGCTGTGTATTATCAACTAATTCTATTCTCAATCAATGTAAATGTCATACTTATTATGAGTAGTATTTTACGCTGTAATTTCTAAATAATATATTCAGACTGTTAATTATCTAAATATTTATTAGGAAGAGCAGTGAATTAGAAACATTGATATCATACTATTATGCTAAATGCTATTATGTCTCGCTATGTTTGATATTGTTTCTTGTCAATATATCCTTGCATCAGTTCACTTAGCTGTAAACATATAACATAGACCAGTACATAACCCTATTGTAGGTAGTGGTCAGGATTACTTGTAGAATAGAGTTCACGTCCTGAAATATGACGGCTCTTGACTCGATTTAGGAATTGTAAATTGCTAACGTCTCATTTAAGGGGAAATTAATACAGAAATGATATTTGGCTAGCTCCATAGTTAGAAACTTTCAAACTAAAACAATATTCAAAATAGCAGGCAAAAGAGCAGCATAGCAACATATATTACCAAATGGGTCTGTTGTTTAGATAATC
>OZ024745.1:67010698-67028198 GCA_964016885.1 Eledone cirrhosa
TGTGTATATACAGACGTTCAATTCTGAATGAGATATAAGACGATTATCTCAAATAACATGCTCACTATCCACATAGAACAAATTCATAGCTGTGTTCCATCTACAACAATCCAACACTGCAAAGGTGTGTGCAAGCCGTTTTTCTGTCTTTTTAGTAAACGTAGCTTAAATGAAAAATGTATATTTAATATCTCAAATATAATCGAAACATACATTAACGACATGCCGCAACGCCATCATTATCTCTCTCTCTCTCTCTCTCTCTCTCTCTCTCATTCTTACTCTCTTCCTATCTGTTTATCTTCCCCTCTCTCTCATTTCCTCCCTCATTTTTGTATGCTTTCTGTAAAGCTAAATCTACTAAAGATCGAACCTTCTATTTCGCTCACCAATAGACATTGACAGTATAGGGATGTGGTCAGACGCCATGCTTTTCTTACGGGATCGATAAATAAAGTCCCAGTAATGCACTGAGGTCGAATCAATCGATTTACCCTCCCCCAACATTGCTGGCCTTGGCCCTAAAGTAGAACCAATTATTATTATTCAAATCCCGCCGAGGTTAACTTTGCCTTTCATCCTTACGGAGTCGATAAAATAAAGTACCAGTAATACACTGGATATTTGCTGGCCTTGTGCCAAAAGTAGAAACAATTATTATTATTATTGTTCTTTGAGTCTCAGTCATTGATGTTAGTTAACTGGAAAGTTTGTTGAAATGAATATCAAGCCACTACCTGCAGCCTCAGATATTCAGGACGTATCGGAGGGTTCTTGCTGTTCCCAGCAAGCATGCCTTTTGAAGTGTTCCAAAATGCGGGTCGGGGCCAATTTTCTTTAACCATCCCTGAAAACTATTTGAGATAGTACCTAATGCGCCTATGACAATCGGGACCACTTTGACTTCATGGCAGTTCCAAATCATTTTTACCTCCCACTTTACGTCCTGGTATCGGTTAATTTTCTCCCTCTCCTTCTCTTGCACTCTTGTGTCGAATGGGCAGGCCACATCCACAATCAGACACTATTTCTTTCCTTGTCCAAAACCACCAGGTCAGGTCTATTGTATTACAGTTTCTTGTCCGCCTGTATCCTAAAATCTCACAGCACCTTCACCTGATCGTTTTCTATCACCATACCACTTCTCAGAATGAGGTAAATTGTTTACTTTGCATAGGTGCCAGTGGATCACCCTGCCTATCGCATCATGTCTCCAGCCTTTATAGTGAGTCTGTACTAGGCGTTTACACTCGGATACAATGTAAGCCACAGTCTCCTCTCTCTCTCTCTCCACATATCCTGCACAGTGGGCTAGCTTCCTCCTTGTAAATATGGTGTTTCAACCACTTCGTTTTGAGGGCCTGCTCTTGCGCAGCCATTAGCATTCCTTCTGTAGCCTTTTTAAGGTCTCTTCTTTTCAACCAGTTCCATGTCTCTGGATCTCTGAATTCAGTTTTCTCAAAGAAGGTACTATGAGGGATTTTTCATGTAGGCTGCTCTTTCTCCTTGTTGTTATTTCCTCCTTGGACATCCCCTTGTCTATTGTCCTCTCCTTCAGTACGATTCTGAGCATTGGCTCCTTACTATCAGTCACGCATTTGTGTAGGTTGTTTTTCTCCATCTTAACGCAGTCCTCTATGCTGATAAGACCTCTTCCGCCTTCAGATCTCCTTAAGTAGAGTCTATTGACATCACTCCTCTTGTGGAACATCTTGTAGATAGGCAATAGCTTCCTAGTCTCCCTATCCACTTCTTTTTGTTCAGGAATATTCCATCTCAGAATTCCCTCGCTGTACCTAATAATAGACACAGCTCGGGAATGTACTGCACTTATGGCATTCCTACTGTTCAGATGTGACTTTAATACGCTCCTTACTCTCCGAATGTACTCAGATCTTATGAATTACTTCATTTTTTTTTTCTTGATGTCATCAGCCTCCAGAACACCCGAACACTTGTATCCTTCTTCAGTGTCAATTTCCTTTATCATCTCACCTGTTGGTTCCTGGATTCCGTTGCTTCTGCTCAATTTACCCCTCTTCATCACAAGGACTCCACACTTACTAATACCAAATTGCATACATATATTATTGCTGAAAATACGGACAGTGTCAACAAGCACATCCAACTCCTTCTCACTCTTCCCGAAGAGCTTAAGGTCGTCCATGAAGAGGAGGTGATTGATGGTAAGCTCTCCCTTTCCCAACTTGTATCCTGCTCTCCCTTTTCGCAGTATAATGGTCAGGGTATCAGGGCAAGGACAAACAACAGAGGGGACAGACTATCTCCCTGGAAGATTCCTCTCTTGATCTTCATGCCTCCCAAGGATTCTCCATCTGATGTTAACTCTGTTTTCCAGGACTTCATACTTTTTCTCAACAACTGTCTGATGTTATCTGCCACCTTGAAGATCTCTAGGCTTTTGGTGATCCAAGAATGAGGCACCATGTCAAATGCCTTTTTGTAGTCTATCCATCCCATGGCAAGACCAGTGTGTCTCCTCTTGCAATTCCTCATTACCATCTTATCAATAAGTAACTGGTCCTTTGTACAACCGGACTTCTTTCGGCATCCTTTCTGTTCGTCCGGTAACAAGTTGTTTGTGTGGAGGTGATGGTAGATTTCCTCAGACACAATGCTTGTCAACAGTTTCCACATTACGGACAGACATGTGATAGGTCTATAGTTGGTAACATCATTACCCTTGATTCGGTCTTTCATTACTAGAACTGTGGTACCTTTTGTCAACCACTCTGGTACCTCACCTGACATCAAGTAGTCATTGAACACGGTTGTCAGTTTCGGGTGGAGGGATGTTATATTTTTAATCCAATACCCCTGCACACCATCTGGGCCTGGTGATTTCCAGTTGGTTAGTTTTTTGGCCTGCCCCTTAAGAGTTTCAACTGTGATACTCAAATCAGTTTGTTGGTGGCCCTGTTCACTAATCTCCTTTTGTACTGTCTCAATCCACACTGCCTGGTCATTATGTTTAACGTCCTGCTCCCATATTCCTCTCCAGAATGTCTTAGTTTGGTCCGCCTCAGGGATCAAGTCGTTGCCTCTTTCTTTCCCTTCAAGCTGTCCAAACAACATCTTCTGGATGTTGTGAAACATGCGGTTCTCTCTATACTGACTGACTCTGCTCTCATATCGCCTAATTTTTGCACTCTTTGCTACAATGCGTTGCTTCAGTTCCTCTATGATAATATTTAGCTTTTTCCTCCTAGTTTTGTACTTTATTTCCAGTCTACTTTTAGTGTCTATGTTCTTTAGTGTCCCATTCGGTAGGGACTCAAGCTTTCCCATATCATTTCTCATTTCCCTGATTTGACCATTCAGTCGTTTCTTCCACCAAGGTTCTGATCTTTCTTGTTTGTTGTTTCCTCTCGCTTTTATGCCAAGTAATTTCCTCACCGCATTTGCTGTTGCTTTGAGGATATTGTTGCACTGGTGAAGGCTCCTCGCCTCAAGGTATGGGATGACTTTGTTTACCTTAGCTGTTGTTTCTTTTAACTCTTTCCTGTCTACAAATCTTAGGCTCATAGGTTTCCCACTATCATTGTTCATTTCATCTACCACTAAGTTTAGGATATCAACCAAATCTTGTCCTAGCTCGTCAGCATTCATCTCCTCAATGGCCGTATCTTTGTTCCAGGTATTATTTATTTCAGCATTCAGATCATTGTCTGCTTCAGATAGTTCCTCCGTTCTCTCAACCTCTTCACCTTCATTACCCACTGGCTCGTTTGCCTTGGCATACTCCACTCTCCATTTCCAACCTAATCTCTCTGCTCAGTTCCTCCAGTTCCAGCTCGCTTATCCACAAATTAGTTCTTATTACCCGAGCCTGCCCGGCCAATTTTTGTTCATTTAATTTAAATAGACCGATCTCGTTCCAGATCTTATGCATCCGTTTCCTATAGCCTTTTTCCTTGGGGTTACTCTTCAGGTAACATTGCATAACAGTTCTATTCAAATCTTCTTCTTCATCATCATCATTATTATTATTATTATTATTATTATTATTATTGTTATTGTTATTCCTTGAATCTCAGTCATTGATGTTGGTTAACTGGAAAGTCCGTTGGATTGAATATCAAGCCACTACCTGCAGCCTCAGATATTCAGGACGTATCGGAGGGTTCTTGCTGTTCCAAGCAAGCATGCCTTTTGAAGCGTTCCAAAAAGCGTGAAGGGGCCGATTTTCTTTAACCATCCCTGGAAACCTTTGGAGATAGTCCCCAGTGCGCCTATGACAATCGGGATCACTTTGACTTCATGGCAGTTCCAAATCCTTTTCACCTCCCACTTTAGGTCCTGGTATCGGTTAATTTTCTCCCTCTCCTTCTCTTGCACTCTCGTGTCGAACGGGCAGGCCGCATCCACAATCAGGCACGATCTTTTTTCTTTGTCCACAACCACCAGGTCAGGTCTATTGTGTTCCAGTTTTTTGTCCGTCTGTATCCTAAAATCCCACAGCACCTTCACCTGACTGTTCTCCATCACCGCCTCTGGCCTATGCTCATACCATTTCTCAGAATGTGGTAGATTGTTTACTTTGCACAGGTGCCAGTGGATCACCCTGCCCATCACATCGTGTCTCCAGCCCTTATAGTGGGTCTGGGCTAGGTGTTTACACTCGGACACAATGTGAGCCACAGTCTCCTCTCTCTCTCCACAGATCCTGCAAAGTGGGCTAGCCTCCTCCTTGTAGATATGGTGCTTCAACCACTTCGTTTTGATGGCCTGCTCCTGCGCAGCCATTAGCATTCCTTCTGTAGCCTTTTTGAGGTCTCCTCTTCTCAACCAGTTCCATGTCTGTGGATCTCTACATTCAGTTTTCTCAAAGAAGGTACTATGAAGGGATTTTCCCTTAAGGCTGCTCTTCCTCCTTGATGTTATTTCCTCCTTGGATATCCCCTGGCCTACTGTCCCCTCCTTCAGTACAGCTCTGAGCATTGGCTCCTTACTATAGGTCACGTATTTGTATAGGTTGTTTTTCTCCATCTGAACACAGTCCTCTATGCTGATAAGACCTCTTCCACCCTCAGATCTCCTTAGGTAGAGTCTATCGACATCACTCCTCTTGTGGAACATGTTGTAGATAGTCAATAGCTTCCTAGTCTTCCTATCCATTTCTTTTTGTTCAGCAACATTCCATCTCAGAATTCCCGCACTGTACCTAATAATAGACACAGCTCGGGAATTTACTGCGCTTATGGCATTTCTGCTGTTCAGATGTGACTTCAATACGCTCCTTACTCTCCGAATGTATTCAGTTCTTAACAATTCCTTAATTTTTTTGTTCTTTATGCCATCAGCCTCCAGAACGCCCAAATACTTGTATCCTTCCTCAGAGTCAATTTCCTTTATCATCTCACCTGTTGGTATCTGGATCCCGTTACTTCTGCTCAACCCACCCCTCCTCATCACAATGACTCCACATTTACCAATACCAAACTGCATACATATATCACTGCTGAAAATACGGACAGTGTCAACAAGCACATCCAACTCCTTCTCACTTTTCCCGAAGAGCTTAAGATCGTCCATGAAGAGGAGGTGATTGATGGTAAGCTCTCCCCTTCCCAACTTGTATCCTGCTCTCACTTTTCGCAGCATAATGGTCAAGGGCATCAGGGCAAGGACAAACAACAGAGGGGACAGGCTATCTCCCTGGAAGATACCTCTCTTGATCTTCACGCTTCCCAAGGATACTCCAGTTGATGTCAACTCTGTCTCCCAGGACCCCATACTCCTGCCCAGCAACTGTCTGATGTTATCTGCCACCCTGAAGATCTCCAGGCTTTTGGTGATCCAGGAATGAGGCACCATGTCAAATGCCTTTCTGTAGTCTATCCATCCCATGGCAAGATCAGTGTGTCTCCTCCTGCAATTCCCCATTACCATCTTATCAATAAGCAACTGGTCCTTTGTACCACGTGACTTCTTTCGGCATCCTTTCTGTTCGTCCGGTAACAAGTTGTTTGTGTGGAGGTGATGGTAGATTTCCTCAGACACAATGCTCGTCAACAGTTTCCACATTACGGGCAGACATGTGATAGGTCTATAGTTGGTAACATCATTACCCTTGATTCGGTCTTTCATTATCAGAACTGTGGTACCTTTTGTCAACCACTCTGGCACCTCACCCGACACCAAGCAGTCATTGAACATGGCCGTCAGCTTCGGGTGGAGGGATGTTAAATGTTTAATCCAATACCCCTGCACACCATCTGGGCCTGGTGATTTCCAGTTGGTTAGTTTTTTGGCTTGCCCCTTAAGAGTTTCAACTGTGATACTCAAATCAGTCTGTTGTTGTGCCTGCTCACCGATCTCCCTCTCTGCTGTCTCAATCCACCCTGCCTGGGCATTGTGTCTAACATCCTGCTCCCATATTCCTCTCCAGAATGTTTTAGTTTGTTCCGCCCCAGGGATCAAGTCGTTGCCTCTTTCTTTGCCCTCAAGCTGTCCAAACAGCATCTTCTGGTTGTTGTCGAACATGCGGTTCTGTTTATACTGACTGACTCTGTTCTCGTATCGCCTGATTTTGGCACTCTTTGCTACAATGCGTTGCTTCAATTCCTCTATGATAATATTTAGCTTTTTACTCCTAGTTTTGTATTTTATTTCCAGTCTATTTTTAGTGCCTATGTTTTTTAGTGTCCCATTCAGTAGTGACTCAAGCTTTCCTATGTCATTTCTCATTTCCCCGATTTGCCCACTCAGTCGCTTCTTCCACCACGGCTCTGCTCTTTCTTGTCTGTTGTTTCCTCTCGCTTTTATACCAATTAGTTTCCTCACCGTATTTGCTGTTGCTCTGAGGATATTGTTGCACTGGTGAAGGCTCCTCGCCTCAAGGTATGGGATGACTTTGTTTACCTTAGCTGTTGTTTCTTTTAACTTTTTCCTGTCTACAAATCTTAGGTTCATAGGTCTCCCACTATCATTGTTCAATTCATCTACCACTAAATTTAGGATGTCAACCGAATTATTATTATTATTATTATTATTATTATTATTATTATTATTATTATTATTATTATTATTATTATTATTATTCTTTGAGTCTCAGTCATTGATGTTGGTTAACTGGAAAGTTTGTTGAAATGAATATCAAGCCACTACCTGCAGCCTAAGATATTCAGGACGTATCCGAGGGTGCTTGCTGTTCCCAGCAAGCATGCCTTTTGAAGCGTTCCAAAAAGCGTGAAGGGGCCAATTTTCTTTAACCATCCCTGGAAACTTTTTGAGATAGTCCCTAGTGCGCCTATGACAGTCGGGATCACTTTCACTTCATGGCAGTTCCAAATCCATTTTACTTCCCACTTTAAGTCCTGGTATCGGTTAATTTTCTCCCTCTCCTTCTCTTGCACTCTCGTGTCGAATAATAATAATAATTATTATTATTATTATTGAATGCTATGGTTGACGGAGGCTCGGCTCTGTAAGTTATTGTAAATTTTGAACGCTATAACAATTGTAAATTGTTTAAAACTTTAACCAACTTGTAGACAAAAACACCCTCCTCCTCGTGAGAGGGGTCTTTCTGCCCGTTATTTGGCCCTTCGGGGTTAAATAACTGCTTATTGGGGTTTTGTGCCCAATATTTATTTTAAACAAAAAAAACAACATGGCTAGGAAAAAGAATTTTCATAGGTCACTCCCACTCATTCCGTCTTCTTCTTCCTCAATCGTCACTACAGCAGAGAGAAGATTATCTCTCTCCCTCCCTTCTTTAAATGTGTCTCTCTCCCTCCCTTCTCTTTCGCAAGCGACGACAGAAAAGAAAAGTCTCGTGCAAAGCGTGCAAGATTTCTCCACGACGACGACGACAACGACGAAACAGGTGTGCGGGAAATACGAAAACCCATTTCATTCGTCTGACGTCAGGAATAATAGCAGTAGCAGCCGTAATAACAACAGCAACAGTGACAATGAAAACAACAGTAGCAGCCGCAACAGCATCAGCAGCAGCATAAACAACAACAGCATTAGCAGCAGCAACAACAACAACCACAGCAACAGCGGCGCCGGCAGTAGTCGTAGTACCTACAGCAACAACAAAAGTAACAGCAGCTCTGACGACAACAACAACAACAACAGCAGCAAAGAAAAACCAATCTCGTTTGCAGGTATCACGAAGAACCTGGAAACAATCCTCATAACAAATGAGGAATTAGAGGAAGCGAAGAAGATGGTGACAAAAACCGGACACCGAGCAATCTACAAGGCAGCGGAAAAATTTTTCGAAACCCAACAGCACTGTACGGTCACGTACCGTACAGTAAGTACAAAATCCCGTAGGGTGGAAAGAGCCACAGAGGCTCAAATACAAAAAGCCTTGGGGTCTGTGTGGCAGCGGAAAACGCACATCACCCGAGGCAAGAAATATGCCACTGTAGACGTACTTTTTGCCACACCCCAGGAGGCAAAGGCTCAATCCGTAGTGACCCTAAGGAGCGAGGAAATGGTGTTGGTGCCCTCCTACTGCGGGCAAAAAATTGTGAGGGTCGAACTGACCCACGTCCCCCTCGGGATGGCCCCTTCTTGGCTGGCCGCGTCTGTCCTCGTCGGAATCGAGGACAAAACAACTGTACTGCAAGTACAGAAAAAAGTAAGAGAAGATTGGGTCGGCACCTCCATTGAGATTATAATCCAAACCAACCAGGAGTGCATCGAAGCTATCCCGGATGTGATAGACTTCGATAACGGCACTCAACTGCCCATAAGTGTTGAGGGCAAACGCCCGAAATGCTTTCGCTGTGGATCGAAGACTCTCCTCAGGGCCTTCTGCAACGAGAAGACCCTGTGAAAGGAGAAAACCCCCCTCCTTCCGAAACCGGCTCCACGGCTACCAGGAACAGGACAAGCGGCAACCAGGAACGATAGGTCCGTGGCACCCATACCCACGCCACGGAAATCAAAAACAGCAGCAGCAGTGGAAGTATTAACAACAACAACAGCAATACCAAATGCAGCTGCAACAGAGACTCCAGTGCAAACATCACCAACAACAATAAGTGAAAGAGTGGAGCTGGTACCCCTCCCCAACCTCACAGAATCAGACATGGAGTTTGAGGTGGGAGAGGGATGAAAAAAGGTCGTAAGAAGGCACAAACGCAGAAGCAGCGCATCGTCGCCTTCGAAAAGGGAGGAAAGAAATGAAAAAAGGGTAAAGTCTACTGCAAAGAGACTCACAGCAGCAACACCACCAACACCATCACCACCCACACTAGCACCACCATCACCACCGGCGACAACCCCACCGCCAACAACACCTTCAACACCACCACCACAAGCACCAATATCGCAAACACAACAAAACACACACACCCAGCAACAACGACAAGAAAATAGCAGAACCACACCCCACCCCCAGAAAAACAAATGCACGGCAATAAATACACACACAAGAAACTAATGACTTACATAATTGAACACACAGACATTTCACAACACGACTCCATATTACCAGCACCAATCAAAACGCCAACTAACATAAGACTGCTAAAAATAGCACAGAAACAATACACAAACATTAAAACGAAATTCCCCAACGCAGTTGGTGATTTCAGAGACCTAGGAGGAACTATCAACCGAAGAGTATATTCGGACATACTCATAGAAGAGCCGACGACCAGCCGAAGGGACGATTCAACGGTCCCTTCACCAGACGATCAAGTGAAAAGGGATGGAAAAACCATGCCTCCTCTACGAAAAGTACGGTAAGTGGTCTTTCCCATCTTTTCCACTCTATTTTAAACATGACCTCACTCAGAATAGGCAGCATAAATGCGCGTGGCTTGGGGTCGTCATGGAAGCAGGGTCACCTGCTCAACCACCTCAGGTCACTAAACATAGATGTAGTGGCCATCAGCGAGACCAGAATCTCCGAAGCACGGGCCTTCGCACCGATCTTCGGCGGCTACGATGTGTACGCATCTCCCAGCCGTCCTGGATCGCGGAGAGGAGTTGCTGTGCTTTTTCGGAGAGGTTTGGATCTCGCCATACGGGCCATCTTCCTGGACCCAGAGGGTAAGTTGGTGGTGCTGGACGTGACCAGCGGAGACGGGCAAGCTTTCAGGCTAGTGGCCGTCTATGCCCCGACAGGAGCAGGGCGGCCTGATTTCTTCCGGCGTCTGGAGACCTTTCTTGGAACGTCCCGCTCTTTAGTGTTAGTGGGCGACTGGAACGGGATCTTAGATGCACGCTGGGACTGTGTGGGATTAGCGGATAGGGGTGGTGGGTGCAAGAGCCTCACCAACCTGCTCAGGCGTTTTGAACTGTCTGACAGGTACCGATTGGATTTCCCGAATGTGCCAATATGGACTTGGACAAATCGTATATGGTCATCAAGATCATATCTAGATAGAGTATTTTGTAGGGAAATAGATAGGTCTAGCATAGGCTGTCCACAATTCAAGATAGTCAGCTACACGGACCACAAATTCGTGATCTGTGTGCTGGACTTAGATAGGCTTCATAGACGAGGACCCGGCTACTGGAAGCTAAATGCGTCCTTACCAGCGTGCAAGGCCTACAGAGACCGGATTAGCGAACTAGTTAAGCGGGCGTTGACGGGGGCTATCGTCAACAACAAGTGGTGGTTTGCTCTGAAAAGAGCGATTAGAATATAATCCATTAGGTTTAGTAAGGCTTTAGCAATAGAGAAAAATAGAGCAGAGGGAGAACTAGTTAGAAAATTAGACGAGGCGCTTAGCAAAGGCATTGCGACCGACGTGCTTGCGGCGAAATTGGCCCTTGACCAATTCTTCAATGCAAAGCACGAAGGCTGCGTTGTCAG
Source organism: Eledone cirrhosa (assembly GCA_964016885.1). Lineage (NCBI taxonomy): Eukaryota > Metazoa > Mollusca > Cephalopoda > Octopoda > Eledonidae > Eledone > Eledone cirrhosa. The sequence continues at coordinate 67,021,509 of OZ024745.1, forward strand.
AGCAAGGGTGCGTGCTCTCAGACACGAGGGGACGAAAGCCGTTCAATGGGCCCGAGTGGCGGAGGCTCGTCGTGGCAACAAAGCCACGATCCGGTCTTTGGTGGACCACGACGGGTGCATGCTACTCGATCCCGGGCATATGTGTGAAGCTTTTCAGCCGCACTTCGCTCAGCTGCTCGGGGGCAGCGGTGGGCCGGGTCGAGGGATGGACTTTAGTGTCTACCTTGACGGTCTGCCGCGGCTCTCGGCCACTGAGGCGAAGTGTTGCGAAAAGCCGATAACAGCCGCTGAAGTACGGGAGGCAATGACTGGCTGCACAAGAGGTAAATCGCCTGGTTTGGATGGTCTGCCCTATGAACTTTACGTACAGATGCCAGACTTGTTCGGAGGCCTCTTGGCGGACGTCTACTGCAACTGGCAACAGAACGGGAGAAATCCCAGTTCTGTGAGCCGAGGAGCGGTGGCACTGCTGAGAAACGATCCGAACAAGGGGGATAACATAGATAATTTCTAGAAATGGGTGGAGAGGAAGCTATCCCTGAAAGGTCGAGCGGAGGTGGCTAACGCGTACATCGCGTCTGTCATCTGCTACCGCCTGACCGTCGTACCTTGTCCTAAGCCTCGCCTGACTGCGCTGGAGCGTTTGCTCTTTCGATTTTTGTGGAAGGGACGCGCTCCGATGGTCAGGCGGTCCATCTGTTGTCAACACCCGCTACGTGGAGGGCTGGGCATGCCGTAGCTGATGATGCGCAGGCACGCGCTCAGGCTACGACATCTCCACCTCTTCCTCGACGGTGATCAGGTGTGGTCGCCGTTTGCTAGACACGTATTTCCCCAGCTCGTTTCCTTGACGGAGCTGCAGTCCTGGGTCAAGCGAAGACCGAGAGGGAGCGCCTGGAGACTGGAATGTCTTCAGGCGCTCACAGCCCTCGACCAATCGGGCAATGTGATCGGTGGAAACTCCACCTCGGCGTTCTATAGAGGATTAGTGGAGGGGAAGAGCGACGACGTACTTGGAGAAACTCTAGGCGTCGACGAAAATCAACTAGCCAATCTCTTCGGAAGAACTTTCGGGCCAGGGCCTATGGACAACTTCCAGAAATCTCTGGCCTGGCAGTGCTACCGAGGAGCCTTGCCAGTTCGGGATAAACTCTACAGGCATGGAGGTGCCGTCAGCCGGGCATGTCCGAGATGCGCGCAGGGCGACGAAACCCTCCTGCACGCATTCGTCCAGTGTCCGAAAATTGCTGACTTGTGGGTTTATGTCGAACACCTGCTGTCGCGTGTAGGACGGATCCGGCTATCATCTGAGTCCATCGTGAGGATTGCCCCGCCCTCCTCCTTTACCCGGGAAGGGCAGGCAGTGTTTATCTGTCTGGTGGCCATGGCGAAAGAGATAGTATGGTGGACACGTTTGAAAGGGCTGAAGACGAGCACTTACCTCTTCGGTGATGCTCTGATTGTCTTTTTCAAATTTCATTTGAAAAGGAAAATCAGAGTAGAGAGGGGAGTGCTCTCTTCCCAGCATTTTGTTGAAAGATGGGTGAGAGAAGCAAGAATGGCCCGAGTGAATGGGCCTACTCTGAGTATATATCTGTAAATTAAAGGTGGAAAACTGGGAGAGGGCACTTGCCTTGGTGGTCAGGGTCACTGTGGCCTTTTACTGGGCTTTCTCCACAAATGTCCCTCCGAAGTCTCCCCCTATTGGGGAATTTTTCATTGTTATTTTTTTGTTACATCCTCTGTTTTTGTTTTTTACACGCAGAAATGCCCATTTGTACCGTCCTGTATTGTCCTGCACTGTCCTTAATGTCTACTTTATGTAAACCCTTGTGGTTAATAAAGAAATCATTATTATTATTATTACAGTTGCATTTATCTTGCTTTATGTTCATACGAGTTATCACCAAGTCACAACCAGTGACCTCATGAGACAACAAGGTCCGCCATGTTCAAGGAAGAACATACATACTCACACATGCATCTTTAGTGTTTAGACTTGTGATGTACTTATATTGACAGAATCTTCCTTAGTATATGGGCAGTTCTCATTAGTACTATCTTTTGTATTTCTCCTATACGCGGGTTTCCTGGGATTTGCGATAAGTAATCATTAGACCTCTTAGGTATCATTCCCAGAGCGCCTACAACCACTGGTATTGTTTTAGTTCTCAATTTCCACATTTTTCCAATTTCTATCTCCAGGTCCTGAATTTTTCAAATGTTTTTATAGATACATTCTTGTATATTGGAACAGACATATCAATTAGCAGGCATACCCTCTTTTTAATGTCCTTCAATATTATATCAGGTCTATTTGCATCTATTTTTCGGTCTGTTTGGATGCTAAAGTTCCACAAGATTGAGATGTGATCTTTTTCAAGTATGGGAGGTGGTTGATGCTCCCACCAATTCTTTTGATGGGGCAGGTCAAAATGCTTACACATTATCCAATGTATGTATTGTGCAGCTCTGTCATGCCTGTTTAGGTATTCGGTTGGAGCTATAGGACTGCACATTGAAATTATATGGTCAATGGTCTCTGGTTGTTTTTTGCATACACGGCATAATGGGCTGCATCCATTTTTTATTATGTTGGCTTGGTAATTTTTTGTTGGCAGACACTGATCAGTCCTTCAGCCTCCGATTTCAGTCCAGAGGATGCCAACCACTGATGGGTTAAAGTTTTGTCAACATCAGGATTGTTAGCTCGCTCTGGGTATTTTCCATACAGAGGCTTTTCTTGCCATTTCTTAGCCAGTTTCTGTAGCAGTTCTTTCTTTGCAGTTACTTTTACCTGCTTTGCTTTTTCTGTGTTTTCCATTTCAGCAGTAAATGGGACTTCTGAAATTTGTAGTCCATTACTGTATCTTTGTGCATCTTTTGTAATGGAATATGATCTTTTGATGTTTTCGTGTTTCAAAACGAGTTTGATCATCCAATCATGTGATTCCCTTAGATATGTAGATAATCCAATTGTTGCAGTTTTCAACGCAATGTCTAACTGGATTAACCCACGTCCTCCTTCTTTCCTAGGGAGATATATTCTATCTATATCTGCCTTAGGGTGATGCATTCTGTGCATGGTTAAGAATTTTCGAATTTTTGTATCGAGCCTACGGATCTCTGTGCTTGACCAGTTGATGACATTGTAACTGTAGGTTACTACTGGTATGGCAAGCGTGTTTATGGCATCGATCCTATTCCTTGCATTCAATTCCGTTCTTAAGATTGCTCTTACTCTGCGGTAACATTCCTTTCTCATCCTTTCCCTCATTGTCGAGTGCTTGATTCCGTCTCCTTCACAAACACCTAGATATTTGTAAGTTTTTTCTTGATCAAGTTCTCTTATCACGTTCCCCTTATTATTATTATTATTTTTATTATTATTATTATAGGGCGGTAGAGGGTCGGACCCCATGCTTTGCAGCATAAAGTTACGTTCTGGTGTACAAATCACGCCGAGGTTAACTTTTCCTTTAACCTTACGGGGTCGATAAAATAAAGTACCAGTAATGTACTGAGATAATTGCTCGCCTTGTGGCAAAAGTAGAAACAATTATTAACAGCTAGAACAGGATCTCAAAAACTATCTCTTCTCTTCAGAATCAGGCATTATCTCCCTTCAACAATTACAGTGACCTATAAAGTGTAAATAAGACCTACAATTGAATATTGCTCTCATATATATGATGATGTTGCTAGAGCACACATGGATTTCATAAACCATGTAGAGAGAAATACCCCAGGTTGACTAGTAGGTTGGGATTCACAGACAAGCTCAAGCCACTACATTATAGCCATGATGTCTCCTAATTTTACTTATTCTACTGCGCCTATGATGGTTTCAGTTCTTCCTAGATGCCTGTTCTTGATCCTTATCCTATCAGGCAATCCCGGTTCTATCTTCTCCAATCATTTCATTAAACTACGATCAACGTTAATATCGACGCTCAATTTCTCCATTAAAATAGCATTATTCTAGAATTATATCTCTGTTCATGTATTTACGACAGTCATTGACAACAACAGTTTAAGGTTTAAGCCGAATATTCATTACATTAACAACCCCGCTCTCCTTAGACCACTCATTGGTGCTAACACTTATAGCAGATCTTAAGTAGAAAATAAAAAAATATAATATAAATTCCATTAGGATTTGATGCAAAGTGTGAACATAAGATAAGGTGAGTATTAAATCACTCTACACAACCGAGTTAAACAGTATGTCCCTGTTTAAGTATATATATATTATTTTAGTACAATGACAAAATTCACTCGAATTCAAAATAGAAGTTGATAAGATATAAACACTGTGGCCATACAGTTGCTTCTGATACGGCTCTCTTGAAAGCGTTTCTGTGGTAGCTATCCTCACTAGACTCTCTGAAATATGTGTGCAAAATAGAAGAAGAAGAAGAAGAAGAAGAAGAAGAAGAAGAAGAAGAAGTGTAGTAGTAGTAGTTCACTTCTGTATTAATTGGGTTTTTTTCAGACATCAGCAACACATCTCTAACGTTTACTTTGAAGTCTCTGGGACCTCTTTGATCCTTACGATCATTTGATCATTATATGTTAGTGATAGCATATGTTAGACTAGCATAGTTACGCATGGTCTGAGTTCAAATCCCGTCGAGGTTAATTTTGCCTTTCATCCTTACGGGGTCGATAAATAAAGTACCAGTAATGTACTGGGTATTGGCTGGCCTTGTGCCAAACGTAGAAACAATTATATGTTAGTGATATCATATGTTAGAGCAGCATAGTTACGTCCCTTTATGGTCTGAGTTCAAATCCCGTCGAGGTTAATTTTGCCTTTCATCCTTACGGGGTCGATAAAATAAAGTACCAGTAATGTACTGGGTATTGGCTGGCCTTGTGCCAAAAGTAGAAACAATTATATGTTAGTGATAGCTGCGTTGTCTTTGTTGTGAGGAGGGTGTAATGGGGGAATTAGCTTTGATAGTGGCGTCTGAAAGATCAATGTTCATGTATGCAAGCATATATGTCTTCGTACGCGTTTGTTATTGTGTGTTTTATATAATGCGTATCTGTGTGCTTGTGTTGGCGTATTTAACTGTGGAGGTGGTGCGTTTTTATTTTGGTAAACGGCCATGTTTGTGTGTCAATATGCATGCGTGTACGAATGTATTGCTACACTATTTGATTTGATATATATATATATATATATATATATATATATATGTTTCTAATTGTTTATTTTCCTATCAAATGTGTCGGATAAATTTAGCAATGCTAGAAACAGATAACGATTCAGGCTGTTGATGAGGGTGATTCATTGAAGTATATTGTTTATATTTAATCGGATTTAACATGAAGAACCATTGTCAATTTATAGTTATCTGTGTGTGTGTGAGTTGCTATGTGTGAGTGTGTTCGTCTGTGCCAGCGTGTGTGTGCGCATGGCAATCTGTCTATACGCATATCTACCTGTTGTGTGCACGTGCACAGGTGCGTGCCAATTTACCTGACCATCTACATATGTTCTAATACGTTTATACAGATACATTCGCACACTCACTCACTAACGCGCAAACACACACATATATATATATATATATATGATGTGGAATGTGATATATGTGATAAGGCTATTTTTTTTGCTATTACTTTCGTCCTAATATTCCCTTCTTCAGAGGATAAGGAAATCTAATTCTAAAGAGTAGAAACGGGACATTTTATTGCATAGTTTACCTTATTACATATATCACTTTCCACATTATATATTATATACAATCTTTCAATCAATATATTACGTTCAGTACTTTAATTCATTTTTGCATCATCGTTTACCAACCCGAACCACTAAACAGCCAAACATGAATGATATATATATATATATTGAAGAACGACGAAGGTGAAACAATTGTTCTCGGTATGGTGAACTAACTGTTGTGTAACCATTTCTATATATTAATATATATATATATAGTGAATGTGCGTGGCTGAATGGTTAGAGAACTGAATTCGCAGTAGTGAGGCTGTGAGTTCGATTCCCGGACCGGGTGATACGTTATGTCCTTGAACAAGATAATTTTTTCACGTTGCGACCGATAGATAGTATTGGAAAGACCAATGGAAACATTGTTTCCTCGGTCCGATTTGACGAAGGTCGATCGACTGTGTGTGTGTCGTTGTTGTGATATATGTATGGCCAGTTCCTTCGATCAATTTTCTTGGTGTAACACATTTTTTTACCAAACTCTCCTCCTCCTTAATATTTTTTTACTTTTCTCTCCATTGAATAGAACTTTCTGTACTTTCAGCTACAACATCGGTTTATACCTAATATATATCTAAATTATTTCTGAAAACTGGGTTGTAAATGCTTTTCGAAATATTTTTTATTAGTTTCAGAAGATCCCGTAAAGGGTGAAGGGTGAAAGCAGCGATTCTTTGCTTAAACATTAATCTGTTCTTATAATAAATATATATATATTTATCACTTATTTTTATTCATTTATTTTGTTTTGACCTGTTTAGCTTAATTTGGTTTTTGGCTTAGGTGGTTAATGCTTTTTTTACCGCCTTTTCAGTTTTGCATGGCTTCTTAACTATTAGCTCTGGTTTTTAACTATTGAGCACTTTGCCAGGATCATTTCTGATTTTTGCGTTTCGCTTCGCTTTTCCTGTCCGCCGAAAATGCGATTCTCGCTGAATCTTTATTTG
>OZ024745.1:67030698-67038198 GCA_964016885.1 Eledone cirrhosa
ATATTAGCGTAAACATTGATGCAATTCAATTCAACCACTCAACGTACTTTTTTCCACATAGGAGTGACGGAGTAAATATCGAATAAGGAAAAGCGAAGTAGTTTCAGATGTTCAAGTCCTTTAATAATAATGCTGTGATATATATTTCAATGACGACACTGGCCACACTGTTCTGTGTGCGAGTGTCGTGTCATCATCAGACAGCTTGTTACATAATAAGGTTATGTTTCCGAGGCAATCCAAATTGAATCGACATGGGAACGGATGAAGTTCGTGCTTTGGGGTTTTTCATCGGGAACGGATGCTTTGGCGCATAGAGCTACGGCCCTTGCCATTCTGAGTTCCAATCCCGCCCAGGTTAACTTTGCCTTTCATCCTTACGGGGGTCGATAAAATAAAGTACCTGTAATGTACTGGGATAATTGCTGGCCTTGTGCCAAAAGTAGAAACAATTATATTATCCATATATAGTGTCTAAGTGATTATTGTTACCTCAGTCTTTTTTCTTCCTCCAGGAGTTCGATCTGCTTTTCAAAGAATTCGGAAATTGTCGCTGTATGGGATCATGTTATTGTGTGTATATAGGATATCTATTCTAACATAGTTTAACGGCATCTCGTGTTGGCAAAGTCCAAAGACTCGGTCTGGTTTCTTATGCCTGCAGCAATCTTGAATCTTGCTAATCTCTTCTATTATACTCTATATAATTCAGAAGTTTGTTGTACTGTATTTCTCCTGCTTTATACAAATTTCCAGGCGATATAATGTTATACTAGTTTTGCAGTTTTTTTCTGTGACTAGTTTTGTAAATTCTACTACATCGATTGGTAAAATATCCCTAAAACTAAGACCAATTTCATTTTTGGTTTCGTTTTCACATTTTGATTTATATATTCCAATTAGCAAAACAATTTTTGCCTACAATATTGAGTGTATTATATTGTAACTAAATTATATATATATACATTTATATATCTATATATGCACTACACACACAATGCACACACATATACACATATATATACATGTGTATATGTGTGTGTATATATATATATATATATATTTATATATATATATATATATATATATATATATATATATATATATATATATATATATATATATATATATATATATATATATATATATCAGGGGCGGTGAAACTGGGTTGGGAGGGGGGCCAGCCCCCCCCCCCTCCTCCAATAGTTATATCTTCTCCCCAAAATACTAACACACATCTATTTATGTACATGCTATCTAGAGAGAGATGGGAGTGATAGATATAGATATAAAGAGGGGGAGAGTTTTATAGTGTTGTCGAGAGTGAGAGTGTCGTATGGTAGATATAGAGAAGGAGATAGTTTGGTAGCAATTCATATAGAGAGGGGGATAGTTTGGTGGTAATTAATATAGAGAAGGGGAAAGTGTGTTGTATATCAGATATAGAGATTAGTGAGATTGATGTTTATTGATATAGATAGGGGATTGGAAGAGATTTCCATGTAGTAGATATAGAGAGGGGGAGAGTTTGGTGTTGCCTAATATAGAGAGGGATATTGGAAGAGAGCTCCGTGTAGTAGATATATAGAGGGTGATAATTTGGTTGTAATTGATATATAGAGGGGGATTGGGGGATTGTACAGTAGATATAGAGAGGTGTAGCTGTCAATGCTTGTAGATATAATGAGGGGCTTGGGTTAGATAAATATTGCAAAATATAGAGGGGGGGTTGAGTGATTCAGTATCGTTAAAAATATAAAGGGAGGAATTTACGATAGATAGCGAGAGAACGATTACGAGAGAGTGTGGCGAGAGGGAGAGTTTGGAGATGATTGATATAAAGAGGGGGATTGGGAGAGTGTTTTGTATGTTAGATATAGAGATGAGCTAGTTTTGTATGTTAGACTAGACATAATTGGTGGTTGTTAGATATATAGTTTGGCATGTTAGATATAGGGAGGAGAGAATTTGGTGGCTGGAAAAATAGTGGACAACGAGAGAGTGTCGTGTAGTAGACACAGAGAGGCGTGGGGGTTTAGGAAATCAATAATTGTATTTTTCTCCCCAAATTACCTAAAAATATATCTATTTGGATTTATTCATTTATTTATTTATATATTTATTTATGTATATATATATATATATATATATATATATATATACATAATATAATTTAATATAATAAAGAGAGATAAACACAAATATATACATATATGTGTTCAAATCATAAGAGACCAGATTCGCTAGGCTATTTTAGTTGTAAGGGACTATTCTGAGTTTCTAACTCAATTTATACTTTTGATATATATATACAGAGAGAGAGAGAGAGAGAGAGAGAGAGAGAGAGAGAGAGATTCTATGGTGCAGACTCTGAGGAATCTACTAATCATGTAAGTACTCAATATATCGGAAGATGCAGTGGGGATAGCGATGTTACATATTTCTCTCTCTCTCTCTCTCTCTCTATATATATATATATATATATATATATATATATATATATATGTGTGTGTGTGTGTGTGTGTGTGTGTGTGTGTGTGTGTGTGTGTGTGTGTATGTGTGTGTGCGTGTGTATATATATATATATACCATAAATCATAATTTGATATAATATTATATAATATAAAAAATAGGGAAGCGCATGTATTGCAAGTGTATGTGGCGTTGACAGTGAACGTGTAAGCATATATATGCATATGCTTTCATAAAAGCCTGAGAGCAGCAGTAGTGGCTGAAGTTGTAGTATAGCTGTAGTGATTTGGTACATGTTAGTGTGTGTGTTAGCTTACACTGCATCAGCTGCCATGGTGAGACGCATTTGTCTCTTTCAAGTATACCTGGTAATGAACTGTGATAATGCGTATGTATGTAAGTGCGTATATTATGATAATGCTTGTAAATATGAGCATATATGTATTAGTGTTTGTGTGGAGTGTAGATATGGAATAGTGTTTGTGTGTGCCTTTCAAATGCAACTGTATCTATGGGTAGTGTAGGTGTTGATGTGCAGTTTTGATTGTGTGTTTGCTATGTATGTGACATGTAAAAAGATGTGGAAAGACGGTATTCGCTTATTGTGCATGTGTGGATTGGAATATGATATTTAATTGTGTAGTGTCTTTTATCGATTTGTAAATTCATGTACTAGTAGTTTGTTTAAATAATGTGTTTGAAATTCATATGCGTGTATAAAGCGTATTATGTATGCGTGCGTGATAGGAATAATGTATATAGGGCATAGACTAGGTTGTTAAGTTTACATACATATGTGGTATATACTTTGGACAGAGGATTGAGTTAGGGAAGTGTTTAATGAAACATACAGTTAGTAAGAATTGAACCGTATTCAAGACGCGCGCACACTCACGCACACGCACACACATATATACTAGCGTACTACCCGTAAAAATTGATGGGGTTTAGAGTAAAGAATATTTGATTTTATCATTCTTTTATTACGATTTTCTTTGTGAATATACTTGACCTTCTCCTTCTTGTCCTACCAGCCCTCGCTTTGTTTTATTTTACATTCACTTAAATCAATTACAATAATTAAATCCATATTTTCTTTAATCATTATCTGACATAAATCCACTAAATTACGATGTCTTTCTTCTACCTATGAATATATCAATCTATTTGTCTGATGTGTCTCTATCTTCTGTCTGCTATTGGGATTTCGACTTTCAAGTTATTATTGTTATTCTTATCGTTGTGTATTCAAACTACAGAATCAAATAAATCATGTTTAACAATAAGAGAAGAGAAAAGGATGAATTAACAGTTCATTCATTGTTCCCAATTCTTTTCAACTAAGAAGATGAGAGTGTACACATTAACAGTTGGTGTAAAAGCAAATCCAAACGTAAATCGAAACGTATCATCCCCTGACTTCGTTCACTAACGAATGATCTTTTAAAGAATTAGAGCCTGCCAATAGGAAATGTATTTTGAAGCTGGTGCTATGCATTTACCTTTATAACTTCGATTAGCGGGCACATTTATATATATATATATATATTTCGTATCTCCAAAGAAATACGGTATTAGGAAGCCGTACTATGCAAACACTGGGGGCCTAACACCCTCTGGTCATGTCCAGCAGAATCAAGGGGGACAACCGTCTATGCATTTCAGGCTTAACTGACCATTGTCAGGACGGTCCCTCTCCCCGCTTGCGACTGCTGGACTAGAATACAGGCGATAATATATAGTTTTCTCGTCTGTGTAAATGAGGTGATTAATCTCATTTGCATATGAAGCTGCATAAGTTGGCTCAACTTATAAATAGGATTTCGCTTCAAGCATAGCTTTATACAATATGTATAAATATTTCGCATCTCCAAAGAAATAGGATTTCGCTTCAAGCATAGCTTTATACAATATGTATAAATATTTCGCATCTCCAAAGAAATACGGTTTTAGGAAGCCGTAGCCTTGCTTCTGCTGGACATCACCAGAGGGCGTTAGCCCCCCGGTGTTTGCATAGCTACGGCTTCCTAAAGATTAATCATTTTAAAAGGTATCTATATTTGAAGTTCTAGTCAAACTTTAATTAGTTACTACCTAGCTATGTGTGCTTACATTCTTTACAAATTATTCCCTGTGATTGTTTCATGTATTTATTTCATATATATATATGTCAATCTATTTCTAGTTGATATGTAATGCTCGGATCTACTCTTTGAACTTATTCTACGGTGGATATGGCGCATGTCTCTCAGACATGACAACCCTTAATTTTAATTTTGTATATATATATATATATATATATATATATGTATGTTTTGAAACAGTGAGCGAGTTTGGAATTAAAAATATAAGCTTTCACCGTATTTTTTACTAAAGACATTTTTAGCCTCATAGTGGGGTTTAGAACCCCCAGAGAAATGGAAAAAAATGAGTATTGACGTACATGGGAGTCGAACCCACATCTTTGGTTATCCAGACCACTGTGCTACCATTACACCAACACATCATCCGGTGATGTGTTGGTGTAATGGTATAATGGTAGCCCAGTGGTCTGGATAACCAAAGTGTGGGTTCGACTCCCATGTACGTCAATACTCATCTTTTTCCATTTCTCTGAGGGTTCTAAACCCCACTATCAGGCTAAAAATTTCTTTAGTCAAAAATACGGTGAAAGCTTTATATAGTGAAATAAATATGGTTTTATAAATATAGTTTCCATTTATTTAATATCGTATATCTACTCCAAAAACTTGTCGAGTGCTTTATATCAGTTATAAAATATTTACTTGTTGTATCCCAACAATTTTAAATAGAAATTTTGCATATATATATATATATATATATATATGTCATAACGTGTCGCTCGGCCTGCGAATCGAAATCACAACCTCACTATTGCGAATTCTGTTCTCTAACCACTTAGCCACGTGAAGGCGTGGGGCTGGGTGTTTAGAGAATATGATTCGCTATAGTGAGGTTGTGATTTCGATTCCCAGACCGGGCGATGCCTTGTGACCTTGAACAAGACACTTTATTTTACGTTGCTCTTCGATTGGAAAGATTGTTTCACCGGTCCGATTAAACGAGCTCCACCCCACTCGTTAAACGAATGAGTCTGGGTTCTTATCGATCGACTAGGATCTTATAGATCTCCAATGTGTGTGCGTAGATGTGTATGTATATATGTATATATTCTGTTGTAGAAGTTAATAATACCGTAGGTTTGAACAGATAGATCAATCTAGTAGTAATAATTTCAATAGTTATCTACTTCGAAACCTAGAACATATTTAGACATATTAATCATTCAGATTTTTTCCAGTCGGTTTTAGACCATTTAACTATGATACTATATATTTAAGTAAGTGGTTGATTCTGGCAATACAATGGAATCAAGCTATACGTTTAATATTAGAAATAAGCTTTAACTTCTAAATCATTATTTAAATTGCAATGTTGTTGATTTTTTTTCCTTGCTAGAAACTTTTTCTTCTTAGAAAATATCCACAGCATTTAAAATAGAGATATACATATATATGCTAGTTTGTGGACATGCGATGTGTGTATATCTTTATTTGATATATGTGACTGTATGCCTACAACGATATGTCCAAATATTGTAACAGATACGTGATTATTCCTCTTCACAATATTTCTCAATATTCAAGTAGTCGTGCATTTTTTATGGGAACATATAATATATTGTAATATGTATTATGTGATATGAATTGCATTTCATTTTGTCATTTGTAAGAAGCAAGATTGAATATAATCTTTCATCGATGTATGTTAAAATGGATTCATATATTTGTTTATATGCCTAATTCAACGTAACAAGATTAGCTCGGTTGGTCAAACCCACTCACCGCTGAACTTCTAAATGTCATTTCAGAACGTTGTATAAGATAGCTTTTCGTAGCTGTACTTCTCCTACTACAACATTGAAAGTCAATAGCTTTCTAGCTAGTCAGATAAGTGTAAACTTATTCACATACATTCGTTTGCATCTATACACATATAGACCAAATAGAAACGTTTTACATGGTTATATATAACCACCGTAAACATGGTTAAGAGCAGCACACACTATAGAACATCTACAGACACATATATACGTTTCCACGACAAATATGCATGTGCTTTTAGCTTGTAAGTTAATATATATGTAGAAGTAATAAAAAGCTTGTAATAGATTGATGCCTGCCTGCATGAGTTTGTTTTTCTGTAACGGCAATTTGGAGTTTGCTTTGGGAAGTGGACACGTACATATGCGATCGGTACTTATAACAATTTTGTGAGCAGTTACAGCAAGTATCTTTTAATGGATCTAAATTCCCATCGATTATCTATGATACGGAATAACAATTCTCGTGGAATGACGGCGTACTAGATAAGGTTAAAGTTAAATATTGTATCGAACGTTTTATTCGGAAAATGTCAAAAAATGTCCTTGTTGCCATTGTAACTTTCAGATCAGTTAATAGGATTGATATCAAATAAAATATACCACTATATAAAAGTAAAAATAATATTGTAATTTAATATAAGTTGGCTTTGTCACCCAAAAGTTTAGTATTTGCGCCAAGATTTTCATCAAGAAATATGTTTTATTTTTCATAAATTAAATCAATGTTTGTATTGTATTTTTTATTAGATATAATTCAAACAGCGTAATGTATGAAGTGATATGGGCAATGTAATAAGTTTTTGAACGACTTCTGACAATGTGCAATGAGTGCAATGTCAGCTTGGATGAATTTTGCTGCCTTCGCTCAGAGGCCCAAAGCGATAAAGCAAATATAAGCAATAGAACTCTTTCATTGCTAACATTGAATTTAAACCCGCATGAATAGATAAAGATATAAATGCTTGAAACGATACAATTGACAACATATTGGCTTGCAAAGGCCGTTGTATTTCACCAAAGATGGAAACCTCTCTTGCATGCTTTTGTTCGTTGGAAATATAGACTATACGAAATACTATATACTCTAGCCATTTTCCATTAAATACAAAGAAAAATTCATT
>OZ024745.1:67043198-67115698 GCA_964016885.1 Eledone cirrhosa
TAAATCAAACTTGTTAGTGCTCTCTAGTGGGGATGTTCTTATAACTATATTGATATCGTCTACGTAACGAGAGTACATGATGAGGTCTATGAAGCTCTCATTAAGGAGATCTTTAAGTCTTTTTTCCCACCATACCATGAAAAGTTTGGCAACATCACCAGCTATGCTGACGCCAATGGCTGCTCCCTCATTTTGGGTGTAGATCTTCTCGTTGAACTTGAATATGTGGCTCTTTAGGGTAGTTTTGATACTAGCCGCTATTGCATGTGCGACCATTTTTTCTTACCTGAGCATTGTTTTGGGGGGTCCGTATAGCTTTGGTCCACACAATCCACCTTCCCATGGGAGTCTTTTTTCCCATTGAGGTTATATATATAAATATATATATATATACGAAATATATATATATATATATATATATATATATATATATATATATATATATATATATACGACTTCTATTATACCATAAACGTGGTTCTGTCTTTGCGTTTAATTGTTTTGCACCGCTCCAAATAATGACGTATTATATTAGTTTTTTCCCGTTCTTTGCCAGGGAAGGCTTCCACGAACCAAAGTATCGTCTTCCTGTCCTGCTCCGGTTGCAACGTTTTTTGAAATATTCACTTCTGCGTTCACAGATTGACTTTGTTAGTTTCGAAAGATCCCGTTAAGGGTGAAAGCAGCGATTCTTTGCTTAAACTTTAATCTGTTATTTTAATAAATATTTGCTCTACGGTTCTTATATATTTGATATATATTTATCCTTATCGAGCCCTCTTTGGATTTTAGTCTTCAAATTTATTATTATTACTATATATATATATATATATATATATATATATATATATATATATATATATATATATATATATATATATATAAATCAAGAAAGAAGAGTGACATGGTTTGCTATTCACATTGCTGACAATTGTTTCTCTGAACTTGGATGTCTAGAGATCGCTACCCGCTTGTTTTTGCGTCAATCGATCACCAATACTTTGTTATAACCAGTCTATACATCAGAGCATGCGAGAATGAAGGATATACACAGGCATGGCTTCTATATATAGTAGTGGCATCAAATCAGAACAATAATAACAATACTCAAATAAATTAGCTAGATAGTAAATAGTTAAAACAATCACAACATCAATCTAAGTAAGAAATAGAGTATACTGATGACTTTAGCATGTAAAATGAACTGATATGAAATTGACATGTGAAAGCTGCCATGTGGTACATTATATATAGTGTAGAGATAACCTGGGGCTTGAAACAATGGACCATTTACTTTACTGTAGGTTTGCTGACCGTAAGATTTATTTATTATCTGACAAAATATTTTCATTTAGTAAGGATGGTAATTTTTATGTGGTGTAAAGTGGATTCATTATTTAAGTGGTCTATATTAGATGTAGGGATTGTTAGTTCGAATCATGGGGGTTGTTTAGCTTTCACAGCATCAATAACAAATCATGCATGAATAAGACAACAATAACAACAATATAGGCAATAAGGTAATACAGAGGTTAAGAAAGCAAGGTATATATAGAGAGAACATGATGAATACTATTACGGATATATTGGGGTGTTCATTATAACAACAAGAGGAAGGTGATATTTCAAGGACTGTGGTAGTAGTAAATACTGTACTTAGAATTAAGTTCATCTGTTGAAAATCATGAGTGATAATGTGAGGAGGTGGTGTTGACTACAGCCGAGAAGAGATATGTTTATGGGTTGATAAGATATTTGCAGACATTACTGTGGTATAGAATTAAGGAGACTAGAAGGTGTTCTACATCTAAGTGGACTACCTATAACAATAATTTGTTATCTCGTATATATAATAAGGGTTGACGGACCCAGCATATTTATTAATGCCAGTACCGGTTGTATCGCAGCGCACTCAATGGGCAATGTAAGATACATTACCAGAGTATACACATAGTTATTTGCCTCAACATAACACACGTAAAACGGGTGCCTATAAGGTTCCCGGACTCGAGTTTCTGCAGCACTAATGCAGCAGTAAGGTGCACTGCACCATCTGTCTGCATATATTATGCAATAATGCACAATCGGCTTATGCGGCTTCATCAGCGGGAATCGCCTAATCAATAACGAATCGATCGACATAATCCAAACACCGGCCCGTCCCGGTCATGACTGTTTGTGACAACCCACATGGTAAAGCGATTAACTAGCAATATATATATATATATATATATATATAAAGAATGAAGAGTAACATGATACGCTAATTGCTTGAAGTTGCGTCACTCGCTCTCCAATACATTATTTACCTCTGGTCAACACATCAGAGTATGTATATATATATATAAATACATGACGGCGATGAATTTGTTTTGCGAGGTTTTTGATATGAAATTGTGTGTCGAAACAAATATTGTTATACTTGGGGAGGGTCATATTCTTGTAATAATAATGCCAGAATTATATAAATACATATATATAAATACATATATATATATATATATATATATATATATATATATATATATATATATATATATATATATATATATATATATATATATATATATAAGTATGTACACGTACATACATATATGTATACAGACATACAGTAGTATGTATATATATATACATACATGCACACATATATATATGTACGTATGGATTCACCTAACATTTATTATAACGCTCGGTGTGTTTGTAAACAAACATCCCGTATTAAGCCGTAGTGTCTAGCAACCACCGTTGCTCGTTTGTTCAACACTGACAAAGGAACGCTGTACTAGTTTCAAGCTTATTAGCTATCGTCAGCAATGTATACCTTCCTGACAGATTGTTGAACATATATACTTACCTTATGCATATTAACGGCTGAGTAGCCCAATTTGCATATCGAGTGGGTTAATCGGCCGGGTGCACCGAAAATGATAAACGGAAAAAATGAAACGAAATTTCATTTCCCAGTCTTAGTACGGCTGTTACTTAAATATAAGTATGTACACGTACATACATATATGTATACAGACGTACAGTAGTATGTATATATATATACATACATGCACACATATATATATGTACGTATGGATTCACCGAACATTTATTATAATGCTCGGTGTGTTTGTAAACAAACATCCCGTATTAAGCCGTAGTGTCTAGCAACCATCGCTGCTCGTTTATTCAATACTGACAAAGGAACGCTGTACTAGTTTCAAGCTTATTAGCTGTCGTCAGCAAGGTATACCTTCCTGCCAGATTGTTGAACATATATACTTACGTAAGGATGAAAGGCAAAGTCAATCCCACCGAGGTTGACTTTGCCTTTATCCTTACGGGGTCGATAAAATAAAGTACCAGTAATGCACTGGGTAATTGCTGGCCTTGTGCCTAAAGTAGAAACAATTATCTCTGAAGACAGCATATATATGTGTAGGTATGTATATTCCCTCTGATAATTTGTAAAATTTTTACAAAGATCTATATGATATACATACGAACACAAACATATATATCCTAGAAACGATCGTAAAATGATGAATTTTTTAATATAAGGAACTGTTTCTTTGTTTTTATTCATTGTTTTTGTTAGTTTATCTTGACTCTGTTTTCCTGTGATTTTCATCGAAAAAATGTTTGAATACATCTTTTCTTTTCATGATATTTGGATTACATTGAGTTCTTCATACGGATTGGACACTACCGTATATTTTGGTAAATTTCTCTACATATATATATATATATATATGTATATATATATATATATATATATATATATATATATATATAGAGAGAGAGAGAGAGAGAGAGAGAGAGAGAGAGAGAGAGAGAGAGAGAGAGAGAGAGAGAGTGAGAGAGAGAGAGAGAGACGCGAAAACATAAGTGATGGTAGCTGTTGCTACCATCACTTATGTTTCAATTTAGAATGCACCATCTGGCAATATGCCACTGACTACAATTGCTGTAGATGGCAACTTGTTTTCGCGTCTCACTCTCTCTCTATATATATATATACATATATATATATATATATATATACGTGCCCGTGAAAATAAATAGCTTTTACTAATCTGCATCCTGAGGCAATTGCTAATGTCACCATTTCTTCCGCACTTTACCCACATTGCTATAAAAATGTGAAAACAATGAAACATAATGTAAATATTAAATGATCTACTTTCTAAACTCTTGTCAGTTAGTAAAATTGTTGGCGGCTTTTACATACATATATGCTTCATTGTCCTCTTTTGTACTTATATATACACACACCCACACACATACATATATATATATATATGTGTGTGTGTGTGTGTGTGTGTATATATATATATATATATATATGTGTGTGTATGTGTGTGTGTGTGTCTGTATGTGCATATATATATATATAATATAGTAATAATAATAAAAATCAGCGGTTCTTTGCTTAAACTTTAATCTGTTATTTTATTAAATATATATATATAATATATGTATATATGTATATATATATATAAATATATATATATATATGTGTGTGTATGTAAATGTATATAAATGCGTGTATGTGTATAGATATATGTATGTATACGCATGTATATGTATGTATGTGTGTATGTGTGTGTATGTGTGTTAGTGGGTATATATTTGTGTATGATAAAACTGAAAGTGCATGGATAACATTCTTTATCTTCATCTTTATTTATATCTTTATTCTTTCTTCCTTATACATACATACTTCTCTATATTCTACACCTATAACAGTATATACTTATGTCAACGCGTGTGTCTGTGTGCTTGTGCCTATATATATATATATATACATCCATCCACACACTCAGTATACAAATATATATATGTGTGTGTGTGTGCGTGTATTAGAATTTATGTATATTTGTGTATGTGTTCTTATGTGTAGATATGTGGTGTGTGCTTGTGTGAATATGCGTGTGTGTGTGCGCGCGCGCGTATTCTTTAATGCTCTTTAGCGGATATTTCTGAAACATCAAAGTAAGGAATCAATGTATTGTAAGAATAATTTACATCCATTATTTTAACTCACATTTTTCAATAGTTCTAGCAGAAAGATTTCTTTAGCAATTAATTGTCTGCATACTGCCTGTACTGTCTTAATATTTAAAGACCTCAGTTTATAAACCATCAATATTTTTCATTCTCTATTATTTATGATATTACTTAATCCAGTGGCTGAAGTTATATATATATATATTTTCCGGAATATATCTTATTAGATATTCAGAGCTGAAATTATAAAGTGTAATCCTTTCATAATTTACTTGTAACTCTCTAAATATTCATATATGCAGTTATAATGTCTATAAATCGTGATGGAACTCTGAGGTAACTGGCGCAATGTCAAATTCTTCATGTCCACAATATTCTCTAAACATTGCACATTGTTAAGACAATATTATCCTACCTTGTGCTAGGAAGCTGTTTATATTTCCCATTTGTATGCAGCTCATTTCTGTAACGAGCGAAAACATTGTACAATTATTGAATCTTTCGTTAGCTTACATAAGAACATCTAAATCATAAGAGACCCTGCTACATTATTTAGCCTATGCGCACACTTGTCATTCAACTTAAATAGCATTTCCATTGGCTCTATTTGTGGAATGCGATTGAAGATGAACTTTAAGCCAAAATTGTACTATTATTCAGAGACAGATACTTTCAGGTGGATAAATTATTCATATTAAACAAATTATACAACGACGAGAAAAAGGCATTTTTTTTCTGAAAGAATATATCTGAAACAGATACTATATATTTATATATATATATGTATATGTATACATAAATATATATATATACATAAATATATATATGTCCATATATATATATATATATATATATATATATATATATATATATATATATGTATATATATATATATATATATATATATATATTTAAATTACACAATTACCAAAGTTATGTTCAAATCATTTTATTGCTGACAATCGTTTCTTCCGAACTTTCGTTTGGAATCATCGGAGCATTAGCAATGTTTGTACATATAATTAACCTCCTATTCAACTGAACAATTGTATAGATACATATATATTGATATTGCAAACAATAGTTTCGTATTTACAGGGTGGAATGGATGCGACATATATTATACGAGAATTGTACAATAATTCAAATTAAAATTAAAAGCACAGAGTGGAATAAATGCAACAGATAATACAAGGGAATAGTCTAATAATTAAAGAGACATTAAGGAAGAATGAGGACACTAGCAGTACATATGCAATAAATTACTGACCTTTCCTGTTTTAGTTGTTCATAGTATATACATAACTATAAATAGTATCATTATTATTATTATATATATATATATATATATATATATATATATATATATATATATATATATATATATATATATAAAAGTTCGAAACACCAACTTAATAATGCGAAAGTGAATTATGTTATTAAATAGCTAAATTCTCGATTATTTGCAAAACAATTTGAAAAGTATAGGCTGTTTTTTTATTAGAAATATAGAAAAAAGGTTAATTTTTATTTAAAACTGGGTGGGGATCCCTGAAACATGAGTCTCTGGACTGCACATAATAAGGCTAGATGATGTGGTACTATATATATATATAGAAGTGGTTACACAACAGTTAGTTCACCATACCGAGAACAATTGTTTCACCTTAACGGATCTTCAGCTTGGAATGGGCATGGTTATAGGAACAGGAAGGACAACGGTACGAATGCGCATGCGCAGAAACCCGGTCACTTCACACAGGCAATACTAGACTGCGTGCGAGAGGTGTAAGGGAGATAACTGCGAAGGTCCGAAAAGTTTTTAGGTTGAAAATAAAATTAAAAGAATCAGTCCGGAGCTTTGTAGTTATGAAATAGGTGTTTGGCAACGTGTGGACAACGTGTGAAAAATTCACTTCTCGTGTTTAGGCAATCACTATTGCGTAATCTCTTTAGAATAGTTATTCGTTCGTCAATACATAAGCCACACGTCGGATTTCCCCTTGCGTATGGCTTGGACATAGTGATGGCTTTCCATTGAATGGAGTAGCTATACTTGAGTCCTAGAGGGACCATATGTGGATGAACGTCTGTCTGGGTATCTGCAGGTAGACTGGTGGTTCAGGAAACGTTCCTTGAATCGGCCCTCCGCCATGCCGACATAGGATTTGACCTCCTGTGGTTCGTTTGGTCGGTTGGAAGTGACCACAGCTTCATAGATTACAGCTGGTGTGTTGCATTGCTGTTGAAGGGGGCAAGCTTCAGGCTTACGGCAAGAGCACCCTGGTGGGGTGTTGCTCCTCGGGCTGCTGGTGATGTGCGCATTCGTGTTCTTAACGTAGGAGTATTCTAGTTTTACTTTGTGTCGGTTAAAGATGGAGCGGTATTTATGACCTATGGGGAAGTGTCTAGTATTGCCTGTGCGAATGACCGGGTTTCTGCGCATGCGCGTTCGTACCGTTGTCCTTCCTGTTCCTATAACCATGCCCATTCCGAGCTGAAGATCCGCTAAGGTGAAACAATTGTTCTCGGTATGGTGAACTAACTGTTGTGTAACCACTTCTACCTAAGCCGTCCCTTGGACTGAGTGCTCTACCACTACGGATATTACCTTCCAGTGTTCCACCACTATATATATATATATATATATAAGAGTGAATGTGTGTATATGTCAATATATGTTCAACTGTGGAAACATATATCTATCCTAGATCATGTCACTAGACATGAATAAGTATACTGTCCATTGATTGATGTTTCCTTGTAACAATTTCTTTAATTACTACTATTGGTATCAGATATAACTTATTAATACAACTTTACATCATTTGGCGTGTTGGTATACATTAACGATACGTCTTATGTGACGACAAATAACATGTTTTGTAGTCTAAACGTCAATCTTCAGACAAACTAAGAGGAATGAACTATCACAAGACATAAATGAATTACATATTTTGTACATACAGTGCGATTCCAATCACTTTTAGATGAAACATATTCCGAAACAAGAAGCAGCTGATAATATTAACTATAGGTTTATCGATATTTGGAAATTGACTCAAATAAGGGCGTCATTTGTAAACTTATTTTCACATAAGAGTTTTGAACAAAACTATGGCCTTCGGCAAGAATTCGTATATATGTATATGTGTGTTGTTTACACTCATTTTTCTGTGGAATTTCTGCGTATTTATATATAAACATATAGACACACATACAAACATACTTCCGTACATATATATGGATATATATATATATATATGGATATATATATATATATATATATATATATATATATATATATATATATATATATATATATATATATATATATATATCCATATATATGTACGGAAGAATGTTTGTATGTGTGTCTATATGTTTATGCGTGTCTACATATATATGGATATATATATATATATATATATATATATATATATGTTTATGTGTGTGTACATATATATGGATATATATATATATATATATATATCCATATATATGTATATATATATATATATATATACCCATATATATGTACGGAAGAATGTTTGTATGTGTGTCTATATGTTTATATATAAATACGCAGAAATTATACAGATACATACATACATACATAAATACATACATATACACAAAAGTATATTCATGTAAATAATATATCATTATGCAGACAGTACGTGTATGTATGTATATATATATTTATATATATATATATATACACACACACATATATACATATATATTGGTGTCATGCTTGTGTGTATGTGTGGGCGCGCGAAAGATTGTCCTGATTTCTGCATTTGTGTACATCATCACTCCCTGGTGCCATGTCATTCGTAATAAGTAGACTACGGAGTTTCCCTAAGGTAGTGTATGTTTACGCTATTTTACCAGAAGTAGTTACTCGACGTTCCGCTCTACAGAGTTGTGAATATTGACGACTCAGCCTCGGTTAGTTTGTCAATAGGAAATATAGTGTTTTAATTATCCTAACAATGTTCTCGAATCCCGTGCGAATTTCAGATTCAGAAGAGCGTTGTGGTCTGTCATCATTCCTGATTTTCATGTAGTTATAATATTTCCTAGATGGGTCCGACGATTTAATTAGAAACAATCACGTAGCATAAAAGATCAATAACATAGTATTGTAATTGATTTATATATATATATATATGTGTGTGTTTGTGTGTGTGTATGTGCGTGTGTGTGTTTGTGTGTGTGTGTGTGTGTGCGTGTGTGTGTGTGTGAGCGTGCGTGAGTGCGTGCGTGTGTGCGTGTGTGTATTTATGTATGTGTGTATGTAGCAAGGTTGCACGATAGCTAGAACAAGCCGCCGGAAAGATGCATATGAAACAACACAACAAGGTAAATTGAACATAGTTAATAAATTAATTAGACTACAGAAATAGAATGTTCTATTCCTTTATAATTTGAGGATTAACAATATATTTTTGTACAGCTTGGGTTTAAAATAATACCACAAGGTGCCAGATAATTAACGCCAAATGTGTTGATTAAGAGTCGGGATCCGATCGCCTGATCAAACCCAAGCTGATCGATATCGAAACATTTGTATTATGAAATTTTATTGCATATTACAAATGTTTCGAACAAACTGCAAATGTGACTTCCTATTATCATATATGTATATATATATATATATATTTTATAGTTGAGACAGTAAACAAAAAACAAAAAAAAACAACGTGGAATCGAAGAGGCAGTACAAATGTTAATATTATGTTCACGCTTGAGAGGGGGGTGGGGGACGACGTTTCGGGCATAAGCCCTTCATCGGGAAAAAAGTGGGCAGAAAAAGAGGTCCGAGGGTGTGAGGGGGAGTGGTGGAAAGACATTAAAAAGGGTGGGAGAGAAAAGGGAGGGAAAAAAAGTTTTAGAGGGTAAGAAAAATTAAAATGAAACAAGTGGTGAAAGGGTATGAGGCGTGTAGGGGTGGTGGTGGGTGGAGTTTGGGGAGGGGGAGACGGGGATCCGAGCGGGGAGCGCTGAAGGTGGTGCGTGTGTATGGTTGTAGGTGTACGTGTGTGTGTGTATGGATGTGAATGTGAGTTGGGAAAGAACGAGGTTCCATGTTCGGGTAATAGGGAAACCGGTGTGTACATGGGGTAGGGTGAAAGTCGGTGTGTGTGCGCGTGTAGACGGAGAGGGGTCAGATGGGGTGGGGGAGAGGGTGCGTGTGGAGTCCGGAGGCTGAGTGTCTGTATGTGAGGATACGCACGTGTGTGTGTTTTTGTGTGGTGTGGGGGCATTGTTGCGTGGTGCGAAAATAGTGTAAGTGTTTGTGTGTGTGTTCCTGGATGTTTTTCCACGGACTATAAGACCGGATGTTGGAGATGCCGAGTGTGGTAGGGTCGGTGGCTGGAGCGGTGGACCGGTGTTGTAGAATCCTGGTATGGTAGTGAGGAAGTGGAGAGTTGTGGGGTGCGCGCGCAACAGGAAGTGGTCAGAGGGTCAAGACAAGGCGAAGGGGGTGAGAGGAAGGAGATAGCAGTAGGAAGGTGACAGCGGGAAGAGTAGTGACAGGTGTAGAGATGGTCTGTATGTGGTCTGGAATGTATGTGTGTGTGCGGAGGTGCGGTGGACAGGGCAGGGGATTGGTATGTGAGAAAGGATGAGGAGAGGGGGTTCGGTGTGTATATTAGTGGAAGTGTTTGTGGGATGTGTATGTGTGGGGGTGTTGGTAGTGCTGGGAACGAGAGAGGGAGAAATAAGGTGCTGGGGGACAGTCAGAGGTAGTGTATTGTACTGGTGTGTGTGGGCGTGTTTGGATGAGTGTGCGTATGGTAGAGAAGGTGTTAGTGTGGTTGGTGGTAGGGAGAGGGGTTGAATGCGGGTGTGTGAGTGGGGGTTAGTGGTGGTAGTGTGGGTACTTCCTTTTTTTATTTGTTTTTGCAAGATTTCTTATCTGAAAATGGGTGTTCAAACAGATAGAGTTATACTTTGGGAGGGAGATACTGTCAATAAAAACACACGCATAAAGTATAACAATATATATATATATATATTTATTCAGGTTTGAGGTTCACCACTGGATAGAGCTGGTCAATTCCGTATGGTCAATCTTAATGTAATAATATGGAGAGTACTCAACGTAAAGCAGTTCAATCGTCTTTGTTTTTGTAGTTGGTGGTGCTAGTACGGAGTTAAATATTATAATGAAATACAGGAGGCTGGACTTGTGTAAATCCTTGAAAGGTTTATTATACTATGATCATTTCAATTACCGGGTTCCGTATGAATCCGGTGATATCATCAGGTATTCGAAATATAATAAGTGAATGTAATAGATAAAATCCATGGGGCTGAAAATGAAAGACCCGAGGACGACCGCCATTGAGGGCGACCGGCAAAGGTGGAAGATGCTGGATGGCGGTCGTCGTCGTGTCTTTGATTTTCAGGCCAATGGATTTTATCTATTACATTCACTTATTATATTTCGAATACCTGATGATATCACCGGATTCGTACGGAACCCGGTCATTGAAATGATCATAGTATAATAAACCTTTCAAGGATGTACACAAGTCCAGCCTCATGTCATTTCATTATAATATATATGTATATATATATATATATATATATATATATATATATAATAATTATTATTATTATTTCGACTTTTGGCACAGGGCCAGCAATTAACCAGTGTATTACTGGTACTTTATTTTATCGACCCCGTAAGGATGAAAGGCAAAGTTAACCTTGGCTTGATTTGAACTCAGAATGGCAAGGGCCGTAACTCTATGCGTCAAAGCATGGCGTCCGACCCTCTACCGATACTGCCAATAATAATAATAATAATAATAATAATTGCTTCTACTTTTTGGCACAAGGCCAACAATTACCCCAGTGTATTTCTGATACTTTATTTTATCGACCCCGTAAGGATGAAAGGCAATGTTAACCTCGGCGGGATTTGAACTCAGTCCGTAAAGGGACGTAACTGTGCTGCAAAGCATGGCGTCCGACCCTCTACCGATACTGTCTAATAATAATATTATTTATGCGTGTATATACACTATAAATAATTATAAACAGGAAGGGTCAGTAATGCATTACCACCTTATTACCAGTAAGAAAAATAGCTCAATGTAAATACATCAGATGTGTTACAGAGCCGGAATATAAATTGCAGAATAATCAAAACTATGTTCAAAACATTTTAATGCTGACAATCGTTTCTTCCAAACTTTCGTTTGGAATCATCGGGGCACTAGCAAAGTTTAGACATATAATTAACCTACTATTCCACAGAACAATCGTAAAGATACGTAGATGTTAGTGTTGTCACTAACAGTGTCATATTTAAAGAGTGAAGATGGTGTGGTCAGTATCAGTGGATGCGACAAAGATTATAAAAGAATAATACAACAATTATAGAGGAATTAAAGAAGAAAGTTACTCGCAAAATAAGGACATTAGCGGTACATATGCAAACGTATAGAAAGAGTGCAGAGGTATTAGGCATATACAGAATAACCAGGTAAGAAACAAGCAATGGTACTAAGAATATATATCACATTATGGCAAAGGTATCACATAATAAATTACAGGTATAAAAGCATATTAAGCAGACAGAGATGCGCGGGTATGAAAAGCAGTTTCTATGAAGTTTATGGTGGATGTAATGTGATAATTATTCCGGTAATGTTCAAATGTGCATGTGTTGTGAGTATTAATATTAAGGTTTTCCTTTCCATTACATTGGTTATATTTTAGTAAATATTTATTAGTAGCTACAACTATAGATTGTATATTAGTCCTATTACAATCTTATCAAGGGTTCGAGTTGTTCTGGAGTGATCTGTCTAACGGTTTAATTTCAGGAAGTGATTAAAAATCTATACTAAGGGGAGCTAATGAGAAAGGGGGAGTAATTGGCGATTAATTTGTATATAAGAGAAAAATGTATAGTTGTTTACAACTCCAATTAGTTAAATTCTATGTGTTAATATACAATATATTATGTTATAAGTGAATCCTTTAATATAATGCTATTTATTTTTAAATTTATATATTTAATTTTAAATACAATCTTTTTTCCATATAATACCTTAAAGGTCTCATTTTATCACTACCTACCCATATATTAATAAAATAAATAAAATATTAGTAAGGAAGTTATTGTAGTTATATTAAATGGTGGTAACTTTATGTTTATTCCCAATAGTTATTGTAGAGTATAAGATTTGAGATAAATAGGAGGTAAGTAGAGGAATGAGCTGATCATAGAATGTGATGCTGTGGGGGTAATTATATACTGATAAAACCTAGAGGTAAAGTGTTGACGGTGGTGAGGAATCCAGATCTGACATTGTTATATATTAGCAGCTAGGTTTGAAGTTGTAGAAAGAGTGTCGGTGGTAGTGTTGGCACATGGAAAAAATTTCTGATTTTCTATTTCAAAGTTTTAGCTTAGAATAGATTATTGTGCGAGTCTCTAGAAGACAGAGGTTACATAGTTTATTCGGTGGTTTATACGATGCGGCCCAATCTATTACTTCCCAATGAAGTGTATATGGTCTATTCTTAGTTTTCAGAGAGTGTATGTAGTTAAGTAAAGAAGTGGGGTTGGCTAGATTGCGATTTTTGAAAGTGTGAAGATGCGAGTTATATCTCATCTTGAAGCAGTTCGAAGTAGAACAGATATATGTTTTTGAAGAGTTGTTTGTAATGACTGTGCATGAGTAAATGATGTCTTTGATTAAGCAATCTTTTCCTAAGGGGCAAGTTCTATTTGTTCTACAGTTACAGTTATTTTGGTTGTTTACTTGCTGGTTAATAGGGTGTGTAGATGCATGGTTGTTAGGGATAGCATTAGGGAATGATGATTATCATTCCCATTGTTATTAATTTCATTAGTGCTATTACAATTATTATTATTGCTACTAGAATTGTTTTTTGTAATGTTATGTGATGTATTGTTTACATTTCTGTTTATATTATTATTATTGGGGTGTTTATTTTGGTGCGAGCTAAGTTTGATATTACCCTTCGTACTAGAGTTAGAGTGGCTAGTATTTTTATTACTTTTATTCATGGCCATATTGTGAGAAATAATACTATGAGAAATATATAGATCAACATTTTATTTTTATGGCCTGATCGAGCTAAGGCTGCATTATAGTATTGGGAATTACTGTTAAATATAGTTTCATTATATGATAGAGTAGAAATTATATTTGATATTCTTTTAGTAATTGAGTTTAATATAGATTTAGGGTGGTTAGAGTTGGTATCTACATAAAGTAGTTTTTCGTTTGGTTTATGAAAGGGTGTATATATTTTAGAGTCCAGACAAAGGGTAGCATCAAGGAAGTTAACGTTTTTAGTGTTTTTATCTAAGGTAATACTTAAGTTGAAGTTTTAAAATATTTTATGCAATTGTTTCCTAGTTTTTTCTATATTAAATTTTTTATAGTCAATCAGTAGTAGTGCATCATCGCGGTATAACCCATCATTGAGGTAGGACAGATTCTTATGGATTTCATTTAAGAGATATATACCCACCAAATCAGTGACTTGCGCCGAGTCACTAGATCCCAATATTATGTCAAAGTTGTTAGGTGTATCCTTGCAGGTCCATAATTGATCTTCTTCAAATAAAATTCTGGTTTTACGGGCCGCAAGGATGACATCAATTTGGGATCTAGTAAGGTCACTATTGTTCATAGCCATAATTAATGCCTTGTTTAATAGGATAGGAGAAATAGAGGTGTAATACGAATTAATATCAAATTGTATAAATGTTTTATTTTTATTCTCATTAATATCATTGAACCATTCAATAACTTCACCAGTATTTCCCCACAGGTCAAGATATATTTTATGCTTAAATTGAGGGATAATTCTGTCTAATATTGTTTTGCTGATAATTCCAATGTCAGATTTGGAAGGGCAAATTAGTCTTATAGATGGGTTATTATTAAAGTCTTCCTTATGGTTCTTCAGAGAGAATATTGGGGGGGGGGGGGTTAGGTGTGTATTGCATATGTACTGCTAATGTTCTCGTTTTGCGAGTAACTGTCTTCTTTAATTCCTCTATAATTGTTATATTATTCTTTTATAATCTTTGCCGCATCCACTGATCACATCATCTTCACTCTTTAAATATGACACTGTTAGTGACAACACTAACATATACGTATCTTTACGATTATTCTGTGGAATAGGAGGTTATATGTCTAAACTTTGCTAGTGCTCCCGATGGTTCCAAACGAAAGTTTGGAAGAAACGACTGTCAGCAATAAAATGTTTTGAACATATTTTTGATTATTCTGTAATTTATATATATATATATATATATACATGTTTAGTAGTGAAAATCCTGAAAGTTATATCCATAGTTGGTAGAGCACATGGTCCCAAAACCGAATTCGGTATAGAGTTAGTTCCTCACCAAATTATCAAATCATACTTGAGAACACGAACAACAGAAGAATCCTTCGGTTGAAACTCTTGTTCTCAAGTATGGTTTGTTACTTTGTTGTAGAACTAACTTCCTCTCTCTCTCTCTCTCTCTCTCTCTCTCTCTCTCTCTCTCTCTCTCTCTCTCTCTCTCTTTCTCTCTCTCTCCCTCTCTCTCTCTCTCTCTATATATATATATATATATATATATATATATATGAAAATTAGAAATTAGAAATTATAAGCTTTCACCGTATTTTAGACTAAAGAAATGTCTAGCCTTATAGTGGGGTTTATAACCCTCGGAGAAATGGAAAAAGATGAGTGTTGCCGTACGGCAAAATTTCTAATTTTCAAACTCGCGCACCGTTTCAAAAACATACTTACATGTTTACATATATATATATGAAAGACGTAAAATAAGAAAATTATAAAAATTAACTTACTTACTAAAATTTCACTCCAACTAATTAGTTTCTGAAAGGGAATAAATATGGTTTCCGAAGAAACGCACAGAGAAATCCTTTCGTCATCAGGGAAGGCTATTCTCAGCTAAGTTCCCAGGCAATGCGTGGACACAGGTAACTTATACAAAAATAATTCAGTTATTTTACGTCTTTCATATTATTGTTCTGCATCTCCTTGCATTGAACCACAAAGTTACTAAGACAAAACCTATATATTTGCTGGCATAGGTATGCATCTGTATATATATGTTAGTAGATATACTAATTCTTTATATATATATATATATATATATATAATTGGTGTGGGATGCTTAAAGCGTCCGTATGTGGTAGGCCTACGGTGTTAATTATTGTGGGGGTGAAGGAGTGTTAATGAAGATTTAAAGGGATTAACGCATATACACGCCCCCCCCCCACACACACACACACACACGCACACACATATACATATATACACAGAAAATGGTGTCATCCCATTCTTATCTAAAGACATGTATCTTACACCTCATTAACCCCACCACCACAACCACCACCACGAGACATGCACCTAAATTCATCTTTAATATAGAAAATTGTTGAAGGTATTCTTTATAAATTTAAGAGAGTTGATTCAGCTATTAGAAACGAATTTGCAAAACATCTTGCCATTATATTCCTCAAAGGTCCTTTATTGAATTGGAACCAGCAAGAGGGGACTTTTACAGCCGCTTTTTAAACACTCCCATCCAATTATCTTGCTGTCAACATTCAGCATTTTCTGTGTGTGTGTGTGTGTGTGTGTGTGTGTGTGTGTGTGTGTGTGTGTGTGTGTGTGTGTGTGTGTGTGTGTGTGTGTGTGTGTGTGTGTGTGTGTGTGTGTGTGTGTGTGTGTGCTTTAATCCCTTTAAATCTTTATTAACACTCTTTCAGTCCAATACTCATTAACAGAGCACGCCTACCCCCCCTCGAACCCCCACCCACCAGACACTTCCAAATCACTTTTATGTATAGAGTCACACATCACATCACAACCTGATCTCAGTTTAACAATCACCACCGACGAATGCGAGAAAGTTCTCCAGGAAAGTTAACCAGGAATCTATAAAAATCTTCCCACCGAAGTTAACAAAGAACTTACTAACTCTACCAACTCATAATATTATATATAATATTATAAAATTAAATCAATTTGTTTAGAACTACAAGTGAAGTCATTCTTTTCCTTTTTTTTCAAATATATATGGATATATATATGTAGATAGATAGATAGATAGATAGATAGATAGATAGATAGATAGATACATATATATGCATATACATATATACATAAATATATATATATATATATATATATATATATATATATATATATATATATATATATATATATATATATAGTTATGTAATAAACAACATATATTTATATGTATGTATATAGATATATACATACATATAAATATGTACATATACATACATTATATATATATATATATATATATACATACATATATATATATACATATATATATATATATATATATATATATATATATATATATATATATATATATATATATATATATATATATTCCTTATATTTTCCAAAATATGTATTCAGAATTCTCTTCTTAATTCTATAAGTTGTAGAATTTATTTCTGGAAATACTTTAATTCCTATTGGAATATATATAACAAACCTGATCATTAATTCATTTTATTTCGGGAGAAGCTGGGTTTAAATACCAAGGTTAATGTACAATAAGTATCTACATGTTCGTGAGATGAATATCTCTATTGATTTTCTTTTTATGAACTGTACTAAAGAAACTGGATCTTAAGAAAATTATTATTTATATCTGCTTAAAAGTTGTTATAATTCTTATGACGCTACAAAAACTTCCCAATGGAAATTTAGAATTCAGTCACTTGTTTGCTTTTAACACAGATCATCTTTTTAATTCTGATTTATACAAATGTAATCTTCACGTGAGTACGTATCTTCAGAATTGTGTGTATCCGAGTTTGTTGTTCCTTTGATTAGTTTCTTGTATACCTATTTATATCATATTATATTCCCACTACACCTAAACAATCCCGTAATTTCTAATGTGATTATGTGATGTTCTTGTAGTTTAGATCCAGATTGGACCTTATTATGCACAAAAAGGATTTTACAAATACGTATTTAGTCAGGCATATAATGCTACAAGGGCTAATATGCAATTATATCTCTGATATGTGTTATTTTAGGGGAATTTGTATGCAATTTATTGCTGGTTGAACATGGGTGGTGGCTATATAAGAGATCGTATGTGTTTGTGTGTGTATGAAAGACTTATGACTGGAGGAAATATTCATGATATGAAAGTGAGAGAGTCAAAGTGGGAGTGAGAATTGTTTCCAATAAAAACAGCGGTGGTATCGAAAGAATGTAACGACGAAAAGTGTAACAATAATAACAACAAAGGAATCGGTGGTGATGGAAGCGTGTAATAAGCAGAGTGTAACAGCAATAACAAGTTTGGCGTCGGCAGCGAGAAAATACCAGCATTAAAATATGAGAGATCATTTATTGTCACTAGTTCTTTGATTTTCGTTCTGCAATATAAAGCAATGTTAATTCATCCGCATGAGTTAAGCCAGAAATATGATATGATTGAAATACTAGCCAAACTTCCCTCAGCTTAAACTCTGCTAACATATGTATATTTATATTTATATGTATGAGCCAACAGGGGTGAGCTCAATTTGAGGGATAGCTCTTAAGCAAACAATTCTATGGCAAAACATCCTAAAATCATAACCTAATGTTTTATATATACACAGGTAAATGTTTAGGCTGATAAGGATCGCTACGATGTAATAGAAGCAGCTGAGAGATAAATCCCATACTAGTGTGTTTTCTATGAACATATAAGTATAAATCAGCGTGAGAGCTTCTACATCCTATCTTGAACTGTTAGAAATGGCTGCCAAATTACCAGCTAGTGACATACTATTGGCTTATGCAAGAATGCATTTATGTATTTATACATACATACATACATACATACATAAATACATAAAGAGAGAGAGAGAGATAGTAAGGTATGTTTGTGTGTGTATGTATGTCTGAAACAAGTTATTGACCTCTGTATTGCAGTTTGACGTAATATTTCCCT
The DNA here is from genome assembly GCA_964016885.1 of Eledone cirrhosa. Lineage (NCBI taxonomy): Eukaryota > Metazoa > Mollusca > Cephalopoda > Octopoda > Eledonidae > Eledone > Eledone cirrhosa. Next base: position 67,062,235 of record OZ024745.1, read on the forward strand.
TAAAACACATCTTAGTATCTTCTATATGTGTATATGTATATATTTATGTTTCGGTTATTTTGCGGAAACCTTTCAAATTCTATTGGACGCCTCATATTGGAGCTCACAATGACGTCTGAGAAGCTCCGTCTCATTGTTTTATATCTCTCAAGAGACATCGTGATCCTTTCCAAATTCTGTAACACATTGAAAGTGTTCGTGTTCAAAATCTGCCCTCTGATTGTATCTCCTCACATTGTTTTATGAAGGCGATCAGTCTTTTTTTCTTTGTCCAACTCACAAGTAGAGTTTGTGGTTACTTTTTATTGTTTTTTGTGTTTGTATACTTTTGTTGTTATTGTGTTTGTGTTGTTATTGTGGTTGTTTCTTTTTTCTTAGGGGTAATGATGGTTGTGGTACTGGTGGTTATGTGAGTGGTTGAGTTGGTATTGTTGCAGACGCGTCTGTGTTTGACGTTTGTGTGCTTTATGTGTTTTATATGTATTCTGAGGTGTTAATTACGGTTAAGACAAAATATTACTTTGTTTTCTTTTGATTTTTATTGTTTTGTGTGTGTGTGTGTGTGTGTGTGTGTGTGCGTGTGTGTGTGTGTGTGTGTGTGGCTTCTCTAAAGAGAGGAACACCAGGGAAAAGCATTAATATCATGCCAGATAAAGTGACTGAGGAGAGAATTAGATGAAACACTGACGTACAAATATGTATGAATCAACGAACTACACAGATGCAAGAAAAGATTAGACATAAATACTATAGCTGTTAACTGGACAATAATGATTTCTTTCTGATAATAATGACTTCATTTAGAATACACCATCCAAAATCAGTTGTAGAAAGATTATAGCTCCCACGAACACATGGGAAAAGGGCCTGATGTTACTAGATAGTTCTTATAAAATAACTAGTGTAGGGCTACAAAAATATCTAACGAGGAACAAAGGAAAATTAATAGAAGTAACCATGAAATGAGAACAAAACAACCAATTGTTCTCTGTCTTCAAGGAAGCTAACAAATTCAAAACAAAATCTGGATTGACAGATAAGAATGAGGAAAACGAAAACAAAGAAACAACAGAAATTGTGAAAAACAAAGGCTAAATTGAAAACAGTCTTCCAGAATTCCATGCTAAAGCGATGGGAAAATAAGACACGTACATGGCCAATACCTGAAAAAGCTGAATTGAGGAAACAGACAAGCAGAATCACAAAACTGGCTACGAAGCACTGAACTAAACGCCGAGATGATAGGATTTCTAATCCCAGCACAAGAAACTATCCTGCGCTGCACAGATTAAAGCTTCCGTTCCTAGTTTAAATCACTTTTCTGCATCCATTTCCACTTTTCCAAATCGGCTTTGGCTTCTGTGTCCCTGTAAAACGTATGTCGCCCCTTCTTTCCACCTTCTTTCAGTTTCAATTCGTTTCTCGTTATTGAATTACGTTTTTTAATCTCTAATGTTCAACACATTTGCCTTTTTAATTTCCAACAGCAATGGTTCAGTATCATTGTTTAGCTACCAGGCTCCGCTATTTTCCTTTGCTCTCACACATCCTTTAAAATTGATGAGACCCCTTCCTCCTTCCTTTCAGGACATATATATTCTTTCCACATCCCGAGTTCATTTGATACATTGAGTTTTGTTGTCTTTGCCGTGGAGATGAACTTAAATGGTATTTGGAGATTAACTTGTTTCAGCTGTAGACTTTTCGGCTGCTGTCTCCTCCCTGGGAGACGAGACCCTTGCTGATGTGGGTGACGACCTATCCGATATGTGATTTATGGAGGTGTTTTTGTTTCTTTGTGCGTTTTAGCCTTCACCACCAAGCTGTAATTTTGTTCAAGATACCATCTCCAGGACGATAATAAAGCAAGATTTGTGAGCTCATCCAGCCTATGAGACTCGACTCAGCTACTCCCCACTGAGTATCTACTTTCTGTGTTGGTGCTGATTTTGTGGTAGTCTGTTGTCTTTGAGCTACATAACTATTGAGCAATAACTATTCTTGCCTAAACGACATTTATACATATGGAGTGTATTTGTAAATTCCTACTTCTTGATTTAACAAGATTAAATCAACATCAGATTATGAATATATTGATGTCGCCTTTTCTTTGAAGTTGTCAAATTATTTTAGCAGAAAATTGGAAGGTGATACAATTTATAGTACAGTTAATATGTTCTTTATCTTCACCATTTTTAGAACATGTGCAGCGTATGACAAAGTAGTACTTTGAAATTTTGAAAATTTCTATGCTCAATCCATCTCTGAACGACAATCATTCCGATCATCTAGGCAAAGCTCATCCTGTCTTGTTTAGCTTTGCCTTTCCACCTTACTGGGTCGATAAGATAAAGTACCAGTAATGCACTGAGGTCGATTTAATTGACTTTCCCTTTCCCCCTAATTGTTCGCATTGTGCCTAGTTCAGAAACCATTATTATTATTATCATTTTTATTTTCTCTCATTATTGTTTCTGAGATATATGCCGAGTGTCTTCCTGACACCTAGGGCAAATAAATCCACAGTGTGCATTGGTAAGCCAGTTAATACAGCACATTGATTATAATTATTAAAAAAAAAACAGTATACATTTATACACATGCGCATATGTATATGTAAATACAAGGAGGGATATCAATCTTATAGTGCTCTTCTCAATACGTGTGCAGTACCATTCAAAACAATTATTTGCACCTCGTGCAGAGAGGGTAAACCAGGAATCATTCGCAAATATTGTTCTGTTCCTTTCTTGATCATTCCCAGTCTTCCTACAATTACTGGTATTGTAACGGCCTTGAGGTGCCACATTTTCTCAATTTCAATAAGCAGATCTTTAGATTTTCGTAGCTTGTCAAATTAGTTTGCCGTGATATTGTGATCACATGGGATGCTCATATCTATCAATAAACAGACCTTGTTATGTTGATCTTTTACAATGATGTCAGGTCTATTTGCTTTTATGGTCCTGTCAGTATGTACAGGAAAATCCCAGAGTATTGTTACTTTTTCTGCTTCAGTTACAGCCTCAGGGTGATGATTGTACCACTTGTCTCTAGCTTTGATTTTGTAATGCCGACATATTACCCAGTGTAAATATTGGTCAACTCTGTCATGTCTTTATTTGTATTCTACTGGTGCTAAAACTTTACATCCAGAGACTAAGTGATCCACTGTTTCAACCTCAGCATTGCAGAATCGGCACTTTGGGTTTATTCCCTTTGTCATCACATTGGCCTGCTAATTACGAGTCAATAAGCTTTGATCTTGGGCAGCTAAGATGAACCTTCACAGTCCGCCTTTAGCCCTGAACTACGTAGCCACTGATGGGTGTGCTTTTGGTCAACATCAGCTTGTTTGCTACGGGCCACATATTTGCCATGCATAGGTTTCAGCTCCCAATTTGATGCTAATTGTCCTTGCCCTTTTGCTTTTGCCAGTGATTTTATGTGCCTAACATCATCAGTTGCACTGTCCAGCCTGGGTATCAAGCATGAGATCAGTAGCATATTTTTTGCTCTCCTTCAAGATAGAATGAAGCTTCTTACTTCTCTCATGCTTTTCAACATGTTTCAGCATACAGTCGTTAGTTGTTTCAAGGTATTTGGCCAGTCCAATGATAGTGGTCTTGTAAGCAAGTTCAAATTGGATCAGGCCACGGCCTCCTTGAGTTCTAGGAAGGTAAAGACGATCCACATCTGCTTTTGGGTGGTGCATCCTATTACAGGTCAGCAGCTTTCGGACTTTGGTGTCGATTCTTTTGATTTCACTCATGTTACAGTTCAACACACCGAAGCTATAAGTGACAACTGGGACTGCCAAGGAATTTATGGCTAGCACCTTGTTTCGAGCGTTTAGTTCTGATCTCAGAACTGCATGTACTCTCCTGTAACATTCTTTCCTTAACCTCTCTTTCATACTTGCATGCTGTATGCCAGAGCCCTCATTAATCCCTAACTATTTATAGGTTTGTTCCTGCTCAAGTTCCTTTATGATTCTTTCAGCATCCAATTCAACTGAGTCTGAGTTGACAAGCTTCCCCTTCTTGAAAGGCATCGCTAAACGTTTTTACTGTCCGCAAAAGGCATTCCAGTTCGTCATTATCTTTGCAATATAGCTTCAAATCATCCATATAAAATAGGTGGCTTATTCTTTTTGTTGTCAATTCTATAACCGTACCCTGTTCTATTAAGTCCGGATGTAAGGGGTATTAAAGCTATGCAGAAAAGCAAGGGTCAAAGTGAGTCACCCTGGAATATACCACAGTTGATGCTTATATTCCTAGAGCACCGTACCCCAGTGGAATGAGACAATTGGCGATTTGTGTTCCATAATGACATATTGTGTTTCAGGAAGTTTGAGATCACAGGTGAGATTTTAAAGATGTCCAGTGATTTCAGAATCCATGAGTGTGGTATCCTGTCAAAGGCTTTTTTATAATCGATCCATGCAGAACTTAGATTTCTGTGTTTATTATGACAGTTCTCAAGGATTATACGATTAATCAAAAGTTGATCTTTGCAAACATATGAACCTCGTCGGCACCCTTTTTGTTAAATGGGGAAAAGAGTATTCGCCTCCAAAAACACGTATGCTTTTTCCATGAGAATAGAGGTTAATAGTTTATAAGTGGTGGACAAGCAGGTTATGGGCCGATAGTTTTTTGGATCTTTGGTTTTGTTGTTCTTTGGTAGAAGGTAGGTAATGCCACTTGCTATCCAATCAGGTGTATTTTGGGGATCTTTCATAATTCCATTAAACAGCTTGACCAATATATTGTGAGTGCACGGGAGTGAGGAAAGCCAGAAATTTGGCACCCTGTCTCTACCAGGAGATTTCCATTTATGAGATTTATTGAGTGCTGTCCTTAAGTCCGCTATAGAGATGTCTTCCCACGCCTGTTCTTCTAAATTTGTGTAGGATTTTTCCCAGCGACTAATCTACATTAGCATTATATGTCTTCTCATCACTCCAAATCTTACTCCAGAAGTTTTCAACTTCTTCTATGGACGGAGGGTCTTCAATAATTTTTTTTTCTTCCCTACTTCTCTATAAAATGACTTGGCATTGGATGAGAACAACTTATTTTGCCTGTAGAAGATATTTCGCTTCTCGAATCTACGAATTCGTTGGGCTTTTACTTGAACTTTTTGTTTCAGAGATTCTTTTGTTGAAACTATTGCTTCTCTAGAAGACAGTCAATATTTTCTCTTTAGCTTTCTTACCTTCTTGGATCTTATATCATTTCCAGCGGTTAAAGATATTTCTCCTCTCATTACGTCAATCTCCTTTTCGATTCTACTCCTCCAAATTGGTTTACCTCGATGGTTCGACTTTTTTGTCTTTTTGGTGGTAAACAACTTGTTTCAATTACTCTAGCAGATGCATAAAAGATTTCCTTTAACTCAGTAAGATCAGGTTCTAGTTCTTCTATCATTTCTTTTGTCACAGAATTACCAATCATTATTTGTTTTCTATTTTGGATTGTATTTGGGAGTGTTTGAAGTGGTTCTCTATCATTTATACTAGAATGTCTTACTACTGCAAGCTCATTCAGTATTTTTTGCTTTAATTCCTTCATAGTCTCCCTGTGTTCTTCAGCAGATGTTTGGTTTTCAATTACTGTTTCTAAGTCCCTCTCCTGGCTATTTTCAGCGGGTTCAATAGGGCTTATCATTTCTACAAACCTATTTGTGATTTGGTCAGATGGAGGTCTTTCAGTAAAGACTTGTGACTGGCTACTATCTCCAGGAGATTCTTCCGTTCTTTCATCATTTATATTTATGTCATTCTCCACAGCCTACTTGATCGCAGATAGTTCAGTGTCTGTGAGTCTATTATTTCTGAAGATATACCTCCTTACATTTGCCAACTTATTTCCATCCATATCACGTCTGCTAGCTTGATTCCGAGTTTTCCAGATTTTGTAGGAGTTTAAAGTGTCTGTCTTGTGATGGCTTACCTAATGCATAGTAATATGCATATATTACTTCTTTATACTCTTCTCGGGTGCATTTCATCATTTTAGGTTTTTCTTTTTGATGAGGCTTGGGTGGTGGATCTGGTGGGTTCGAGTTGGGGCAATCCCCGATCATGTGACCATCCACGTCCATAATTGGAGAAGAGTTTGTGCCAGAGGAGGACTTTTCGATCTCAGGTTGGCACCTTCCTGAGGGACGCGCTTCCTGATTAACCATAGGAAAAGCGATTTGGTATTGTGTATTAATTTTTATTTGTTCATCTCGCAGTACATGCTTGCGTTACGGATGGTATTGGACGTACATTGAAAGTTGCCCGGCTCTTTGGGTAGTGCATTTTCTGGCTGGCACTGAGATCATTATTACTAATATAACAGTATAGTTATGGTCATTGTTGTTGTTGATTGGGGTGATATTGTTATGGTTGCAGCTGTAAGAGGTGTACGAGAATTTTCTCAAATGTTCTTGTGGTGTTGTTGGTGTTGGCAGGAAGATTAATGCTGGAGATGAGGTGCTTGGAGTCGTAGTGGGTAGGGTGACATTGTCGCTTATAGGAGTTGCTTCTCCGATGTTATTTTCTGTCTATTTTGAGTTTGAGGTATAAATGGGGTGCTAATATTCTTTTTTTTCTTCCCCTTTGTTTTGTCCTTTATGTGGGCTCCATACACATACATAAATATACACACGTCCATACGTATACACGCGTATGTATATACACACATATATATACCCACAGATTAGACACTGAGAAGGGAGGTAGGTAGCAGTCAGTGATAGTAGTCTAAAAATAGATTGGGGATTTACTGGTGTGAATATGTGAGGAAGTGGTGTGAATATGTGAGGAAGTGGTGTGAATATGTGAGGAAGTGGTGTGAATGTGGTGGTGGAAGAGAGAAGTGATCTTTCAACTGTTAATTTTCCTTTCAAAATCTGTAATTTAGCCACAATCGACCAAAATGATTGCATAATAATTAGTCGAATTTTCTATTAGACAGAACCTATCCCCCGAAATAAACAGTATGTTGTTTTCCGATCTATGTCTGTTTCTTTTCTTCAAAAAATAATATGTAATCAGCGACTGTAATGGGTAAATATATAAAAATATTTATGCAGTTATCACAATTAGTGTCAGATTATTTGTAGAGATAAGTGGTGAAATAATTTGTTGAATGTTCGTGTTAGGGAATACCAAATTAAACAAAACTTACTCCTCGAAATAAGCAACGTGTGTCGTCCAATCTACAACTGTTTCTCTTCTTCAAATAGTTTTTTCTTTAAGTTCAAAGAGCGAACGTCTTTATATCTGCATGATTGTTTTGTGTACATTTTTTGTTGTGTTTATAATACATGTATGTGTAATATAATCAATAGAGTTTGTTACTCACGTATATCGTTTTTCTTTTTGTTTTGATTTAAAATTCTGAGTAGTGGTGCGGCTGATATTCAGTTTCGTTATTTCCACATGCTGTCCGTTATTTTAATGAAGAAAACTATGTTATAAGGACGATCCGTGTACACAATTTATCTTGTGTAGGCTTCTTTGGCGTTCGTCCATCATGTTTCCACTTCGTTTTCTTACTGTTTTTATTATTGTGTTGTCGATGGCATTGGATTTATTTCGAATCTTGTGGGGAGCCTCGTTATGCGCGTCCATGATGTTATTCAGCCCGCTTATTATTATTATTACTATTATTATCATTATTATTATTATTATAGTTGCATTTATCTTGCTTTATGTTCATACGAGTTATCACCAAGTCACAACCAGTGACCTCAAGAGACAACAAGGTCCGCCATGTTCAAGAAAGAACATACATACACACAGATGCATTTTTAGGTGTTTAGACTTGTGATGTAATTATATTGACAGAATCTTCTTTAGTATATGGGCAGTTCCCATTAGTACTATCTTTTGTATTTCTCCTATACGCGGGTTTCCTGGGATTTGCGATAAGTAATCATTAAACCCCTTAGGTATCACTCCTAGAGCGCCTACAACCACTGGTATTGTTTTAGTTCTCAATTTCCACATTTGTCCAATTTCTATCTCCAGGTCCTTATACTTGCTCAATGTTTTTATAGATACATTCTTGTCTATTGGGACGGACATATCAATTAGCAGGCATACCCTCTTTTTAAAGTCCTTCAGTATTATATCAGGTCTATTTGCATCTATTTTTTGGTCTGTTTGGATGCTAAAGTTCCACAAGATTGAAATGTGATCTTTTTCAAGTATGGGAGGTGGTTGATGCTCCCACCAATTCTTTTGATGGGGCAGGTCAAAATGCTTACACATTATCCAATGTATGTATCGTGCAGCTCTGTCATGCCTGTTTAGGTATTCGGTTGGAGCTATAGGACTGCACATTGAAATTATAGTATCAATGGTCTCTGGTTGTTTTTTACATACACGGCATAATGGGTTGCATCCATTTTTTATTATGTTGGCTTGGTAATTTTTTGTTGGCAGACACTGATCTTGTGCTGATATAATCAGTCCTTCAGTCTCCGATTTCAGTCCAGAGGATGCCAACATGGGTTAAAGTTTTGTCAACATCAGGATTGTTAGCTCTTTCTGGATATTTTCCATACAGTGGCTTTTCTTGCCATTTCTTAGCCAGTTTCTGTAGCAGTTCTTTCTTTGCAGTTACTTTTACCTGCTTCGCTTTTTCTGTTTTCCATTTCAGCAGTAAATGGGACTTCTGAAATGTGTAGTCCATTACTGTATCGTTGTGCATCTTTTGTAATGGAATATGATCTTTTGATGCTTTCGTGTTTCAAAACGAGTTTGATCATCCAATCATGTGATTCCCTTAGATATGTAGATAATCCAATTGTTGCAGTTTTCAACGCAATATCTAACTGGATTAACCCAATTCCTCCTTCTTTCCTAGGGAGATATATTCTATCTGTATCTGCCTTAGGGTGATGCATTCTGTGCACGGTTAAGAATTTTCTAATTTTTGTATTGAGCCTTGTTTCATTGAGCATTTTACTTAATGGTATAAGTGCGATGCAGAATAAAAGCGGTGATAAAGAGTCACCCTGAAAAATTCCACAATTCATATTAACTTCTCCAGCTTCCAGTGATTTTGTTTCACTATTCAAAAGGAGTGTCGTTTTCCATGTCTTCATGAATGACAAGAACCTCCTGACAACGGGAGATATTTTGAAAATCTCTAAACATTTTTCAATCGAACTGTGTGGCAAACTATCGAATGCTTTTTTTATAATCTATCCAAGCAATTGATAGATTTTTGTGTATATTATGACAATCTTCCAGTATCATTTTGTTAACCAGAAGCTGATCCTTACAGCCATATGAGCCTCGTTTACACCCTTTTTGCTCATTGGGAAATAGGTCATTTGTTATCAGGTGGTCATATGTATATTCAGTTAGGACTGATGTTAAAATGTTATGCATTGTGGTCAAGCAAGTTATCGGTCTGTAATTTTGGGGATTGTTTGTCTCATCATTCTTCGGCAGCAGGAATGTAATGCCGTTAACTAGCCATGATGGTATCTTTTCTGGCTCCTTACCTATTTCATTGTAAAGTTTGGCTAACAGCTCATGAGACTCTGTGAAGGCATTTATCAAAACATTTGGTATTTGTCTTTTCCTGGGGATTTCCATTTGCTGGTTTTTCTAAGAGCCAAACGCAACTGTTCAACTGTTATATTTTCCCATATTTGTTCCTCAAGGTGAGCTGTATCTTTCATTTGTCTGTCTATCCATGGGGCATGTATGTTATGAACTTTTTCTTCGGCCCAGATCTTTTCCCAGAATTCCTGCACTTCCTCCTTGGGTGGTATTGATTTAGCAGTTATTGTTGACTTGCCAATTTTTCTGTGGAAGTTTCTTTGGTTGTTTTTGAACATATTATTGTCCTGATAGAATCTAGATCGTTTTTCAAAGCACCTTATACGAGCAGCTTTGGCCGACAGTTTTTGTTTGATTATTTCTATCAGCATGTCTATGTCACTTGTTGATTTTATACTGTATTTTCTTTTCAATTTTCTAAGTTTAGTTTGTTTAACATGTTCACCTACTTTGTAGTTTGTTAAAATTTCTATGTCAGATCGGAGAAGGTTTATTTGGCGATTGATGTTCTCTTGACAAGTAGATTTCTTGTAGGAATTCCTTTGTTATTTTCATTTTCACTCCACATAAGTGAGTGGTGACTTTAGCCGATGCATAATAGAGATGATTTAATTCAGAAATGTTTAGTGTGATGATAATGTTTTTGAGAACTATGTTAGTCTTGTGTATTATCTTTTTGTTCTGTTTGGAGTTCTGGAACTTAGGGAGGGCGTCTCGTTCCCCCATGTCAGATTCTTTCATTTTCATCCATTCGATCATAATTTCATCCTTCAAGTTGGCAAGTTCATTCTCATTCATTTTTTTATAATTTACGATCTCATTGTTTTCATTTTGAGTTTCATCTTGACCATGCACTCCCTCCACTTTTTCGATCCTTTCTTTAATTTGTTCTGTTGTCAGTGATTCCGCCCCAACACTGGGATTCGAAGTGTTACAATTTACCTCGTTTTACTGACACATGTTTAATTTTCCCTTCGCTGACTTTGTGCTAATAGCTTGATCTGATCAATTTCTATATCAGTTAGTAACTTTTTTTTAACAATATTTCTTCGTATATTGGCTAGTTTGTTACTGTCAATATAGCCTCTGTTTTCGGGATGTTTCTTTTTCCAGTTGATATATGTCTGTTCTGTATTCGATATATTTGATGGGTAGTACATGGCAGTGTAGAAAGCCTCAAGGACTTCTTTATTGTCTTCCCTTGACCATTTTTCTCTCTTTTTCTTTGGATTTCTTGGTGGTGAGCAAGGAGGGCCAACAGTAGGAGTATTACAGTTATGGGAGGTTTCCAGCCCCGAAGTGATGGGAAGGTTTGAACCATTAGCTGATTTTTCGACCCCAGTCTGGTTCCTCTCTGAGGGACGCGACCCTTTTTGACCCGGGTGACGGCCGATCCGGTATGAGATTTTATCATTTGACATTTACTTTATTTTGTCGCGTTTTATCCTTCACCGCCAAGGGGTAATCATTTCGTGTTACCACTTCTAGGACGAGTGTCAACCAAGACTAGAGGGGTCGTGCTCCCCTAGAGACACGGCTATTCCCCGCCGGCCGCCATCCCGGTATTTCTTGGTCACGGGGTTTTCTTTTTTGTTGTTTTTTAAATTGTTATCATGAGTGGTTCCTTAATGTGAGCATTGCGTGGCTTAAGAATGAAATTATTATTAATTATTAATTATTACAACCAGTGACCTCAAGAGACAACAAGGTCCGCCATGTTCAAGAAAGAACATACATACTCACACATGCATCTTTAGTGTTTAGACTTGTGATGTACTTATATTGACAGAATCTTCCTTAGTATATGGGCAGTTCCCATTAGTACTATCTTTTGTATTTCTCCTATACGCGGGTTTCCTGGGATTTGCGATAAGTAATCATTAGACCCCTTAGGTATCATTCCCAGAGCGCCTACAACCACTAGTATTGTTTTAGTTCTCAATTTCCACATTTTTCCAATTTCTATCTCCAGGTCCTTATACTTGCTCAATTTTTCAAATGTTTTTATAGATACATTCTTGTCTATTGGAACAGACATATCAATTAGCAGGCATACCCTCTTGTTAAAGTCCTTCAATATTATATCAGGTCTATTTGCATCTATTTTTCGGTCTGTTTGGATGCTAAAGTTCCACAAGATTGAGATGTGATCTTTTTCAAGTATGGGAGGTGGTTGATGCTTCCACCAATTCTTTTGATGCGGCAGGTCAAAATGCTTACACATTATCCAATGTATGTATTGTGCAGCTCTGTCATACCTGTTTAGGTATTCAGTTGGAGCTATATAACTGCACATTGAAATTATATGGTCAATGGTCTCTGGTTGTTTTTTGCATACACGGCATAATGGGCTGCATCCATTTTTTATTATGTTGGCTTGGTAATTTTTTGTTGGCAGACACTGATCTTGTGCTGATATAATCAGTCCTTCAGTCTCCGATTTCAGTCCAGAGGATGCCAACCACTGATGGGTTAAAGTTTTGTCAACATCAGGATTGTTAGCTCGCTCTGGGTATTTTCCATACAGAGGCTTTTCTTGCCATTTCTTAGCTAGTTTCTGTAGCAGTTCTTTCTTTGCAGTTACCTGCTTTGCTTTTTCTGTGTTTTCCATTTCAGCAGTAAATGAGACTTCTGAAGTTTGTAGTCCATTACTGTATCTTTTTGCATCTTTTGTAATGGAATATGATCTTTTGATGCTTTCGTGTTTCAAAACGAGTTTGATCATCCAATCATGTGATTCCCTTAGATATGTAGATAATCCAATTGTTGCAGTTTTCAACGCAATGTCTAACTGGATTAACCCACGTCCTCCTTCTTTCCTAGGGAGATATATTCTATCTATATCTGCCTTAGGGTGATGCATTCTGTGCACGGTTAAGAATTTTCGAATTTTTGTATCGAGCCTACGGATCTCTGTGCTTGACCAGTTGATGACATTGTAACTGAAGGTTACTACTGGTATGGCAAGCGTGTTTATGGCATCGATCCTATTCCTTGCATTCAATTCCGTTCTTAAGATTGCTCTTACTCTGCGGTAACATTCCTTCCTTATCCTTTCCCTCATTGTCGAGTGCTTGATTCCGTCTCCTTCCCAAACACCTAGATATTTGTAAGTTTTTTCTTGATCAAGTTCTCTTATCACCTTCCCCCAATCAAGATTAATGTCAGAACTCTTCAGCAGCTTTCCTCTGGTGAACGTTGCTTTGGCGCATTTGTCTAGTCCAAACTCCATTTTAATGTCATCACTGAACTATTATTATTATTATTGTTGTTATTCCTTGAATCTCAGTCATTGATGTTGGTTAACTGGAAAGTCCGTTGGATTGAATATCAAGCCACTACCTGCAGCCTCAGATATTCAGGACGTATCGGAGGGTTCTTGCTGTTCCAATTATTATTATTATTATTATTATTATTATTACTGTTATTGTTATTCCTTGAATCTCAGTCATTGATGTTGGTTAACTGGAAAGTCCGTTGGATTGAATATCAAGCCACTACCTGCAGCCTCAGATATTCAGGACGTATCGGAGGGTTCTTGCCGTTCCAAGCAAGCATGCCTTTTGAAGCGTTCCAAAAAGCGTGAAGGGGCCGATTTTCTTTAACCATCCCTGGAAACCTTTGGAGATAGTCCCCAGTGCGCCTATGACAATCGGGATCACTTTGACTTCATGGCAGTTCCAAATCCTTTTCACCTCCCACTTTAGGTCCTGGTATCGGTTAATTTTCTCCCTCTCCTTCTCTTGCACTCTCGTGTCGAACGGGCAGGCCACATCCACAATCAGGCACGATCTTTTTTCTTTGTCCACAACCACCAGGTCAGGTCTATTGTGTTCCAGTTTTTTGTCCGTCTGTATCCTAAAATCCCACAGCACCTTCACCTGACTGTTCTCCATCACCGCCTCTGGCCTATGCTCATACCATTTCTCAGAATGTGGTAGATTGTTTACTTTGCACAGGTGCCAGTGGATCACCCTGCCCATCACATCGTGTCTCCAGCCCTTATAGTGGGTCTGGGCTAGGTGTTTACACTCGGACATTATTATTATTATTATTATTATTATTATTATTATTATTATTATTATTATTATTGTTCTTTGAGTGTCAGTCATTGATGTTAGTTAACTGGAAAGTTTGTTGAAATGAATATCAAGCCACTACCTGCAGCCTCAGATATTCAGGACGTATCGGAGGGTTCTTGCTGTTCCCAGCAAGCATGCCTTTTGAAGCGTTCCAAAAAGCGTGGCTGTGCCAATTTTCTTTAACCATCCCTGGAAACTTTTTGAGATAGTCCCTAGTGCGCCTATGACAATCGGGACCACTTTGACTTCATGGCAATTACAAATCCTTTTTACCTCCCACTTTAAGTCCTGGTATCGGTTAATTTTCTCCCTCTCCTTCTCTTGCACTCTTGTGTCGAATGCTGAACAAAAAGAAATGGATAGGAATACTAGGAAGCTATTGACTATCTACAACATGTACCACAAGAGGAGTGATGTCAATAGACTCTACTTAAGGAGATCTGAAGGTGGAAGAGGTCTTATCAGCATAGAGGACTGTGTTCAGATGGAGAAAAACAACCTACACAAATACGTGACCGATAGTAAGGAGCCAATGCTCAGAATTGTACTGAAGGAGAGGACAATAGACCAAGGGATGTCCAAGGAGGAAATAACAACAAGGAGAAAGAGCAGCCTACATGAAAAATCCCTTCATAGTACCTTCTTTGTGAAAACTGAATTCAGTAATCCACAGACATGGAACTGGTTGAAAAGAGGAGACCTTAAAAAGGCTACAGAAGGAATGCTAATGGCTGCGCAAGAGCAGGCCCTCAAAACGAGGTGGCTGAAACACCATATTTAGAAGGAGGAGGCTAGCCAACTGTGCAGGATCTGTGGCGAGAGAGAGGCGACTGTGGCTCACATTGTATCCGAGTGTAAACACCTAGCCCAGACTCACTATAAAGGCTGGAGACATGATGTGATGGGCAGGGTGATCCACTGGCACCTATGCAAAGTAAACAATTTACCACATTCTGAGAAGTGGTATGAGCATAACCCAGAGTCGGTGATAGAAAACGATCAGGTGAAGGTGCTATGGGATTTGAGGATACAGACGGACATGAAACTGGAACATAATAGACCTGACCTGGTGGTTTTGGAAAAGGAAAACAGATCGTGCCTGATTGTGGATGTGGCCTGCCTATTCGACACGAGAGTGCAAGAGAATGAGAGGGAGAAAATTAACCGATACCAGGACTTAAAGTGGGAGGTAAAAAGGATTTGGAACTGCCAAAACGTTTCCAGGGATGGTTAAAGAAAATTGGCCGCGCTCCGCTTTTTGGAATACTTCAAAAGGCAAGAACCCTCCGATACGTCCTGAATATCTGAGGCTGCAGGTAGTGGCTTGATATTCATTTCAACAAACTTTCCAGTTAACTAACATCAATGACTCCCCAATAGGAGGGAGACTTCCGAGGGACATTTGTGGATAAAGCCCATTAAAAGGCCACAGTGACCCTGATCACCAGGGCAAGTGCCCTCTCCCAGTTTTCCACCTTTAATTTACATACACATACTCAGAATAGCCCCATTCACTCAGGCCATTCTTGCTTCTCTCACCCATCTTTCAACAAAATGTTGGGAAGGGAGCACTTCCCTCTCTACCCTGATTTTCCATTTCAAATGAAATTTGAAAAAGTTAATAAGGGCATCACCGAAGGGGTAAGTGCTCGTCTTCAGCCCTTTCAAACGTGTCCACCATACTATCTCTTTCGCCATGGCCACTAGACAGATAAAAACTGCCTGCCCTTCTCGGCTAAAGGAAGAGGGCGAGGCAATCCTCACGATGGACTCAGCTGATAGCCGGATACGTCCTACACGCGACAGCAGGTGTTCGACATAAACCCATAAGTCAGCAATGCTCAGACATTGGACGAGTGCGTGCAGGTCGATTTCGTCGTCCTGCGCGCATCTTGGACATGCCCGGCTGACGGCACCTCCATGCCTGTAGAGTTTATCCCGAACTGGCAAAGCTCCTCTGTAGCACTGCCAGGCCAGGGATTTTGGAAGTTGTCCATAGGCCCTGGCCCGAAAGTTCTTCCGAAGAGATTGGCTAGTTGATTTTCGTCGACGCCTAGAGTTTCCCCAAGTACGTCGTCGCCCTTCCCCTCCACTAATCCTCTATAGAACGTCAAGGTGGAGTTTCCACCGATCACATTGCCCGATTTGTCGAGGGCTGTGAGCGCCTGAAGATATTCCAGTGTCGAAGCGCTCCCTCTCGGTCTTCGCTTGACCCAGGACTGCAGCTCCGTCAAGGAGACGAGCTGGGGAAAGACGTGTCTAGCAAACGGCGACCACACCTGATCACCGTCGAGGAAGAGGTGGAGATGTCGTAGCCTGAGCGCGTGTCTGCGCATCATCAGCCATGGCATGCCCAGCCCTCCACGTAGCGGGTGTTGACAGCAGATGGACCGCCTGACCATCGGAGCGCGTCCCTTCCACAAAAAGCGAAAGAGCAAACGCTCCAGCGCAGTCAGGCGGGGCTTAGGACAAGGTACGACGGTCAGGCGGTAGTAGATGACGGACGCGATATACGCGTTAGCCACCTCCGCTCGACCTTTCAGGGATAGCTTCCTCTCGGCCCATTTCTGGGTGAGAGAAACCACCCTGCTCGTCACCTCGTCCCAGTTTTTCTCCGTGTGGAGATCCGGACCGAACCAGACCCCTAGCAATTTAACCGGTCCGTCCAGCGCCCGACGATGCTGTTGGACGGCATGGACCTGCCTCTCCAGGTGCCGAGCTGCAGGCCCACTGACTTTTCCTGGTTGATCATTGCTCCTGTCACCGCTTCGTATTTTCTTAGTGTAGCCTCGAGGTGTTTGGCGCGACACCACAACGGTGACATCGTCCGCATATGCTGACACGGATCTTCCGCATCCTAGTTCGCGCGTGACCCCCCCACCCCCTCAACGTCTCCAGTTTGTGCAGTTCGAGAGTCAATACGTACAAGAGGGACGAGAGGGGACATCCTTGGCGGACTGAGCGCATGATGTTGAACGGTTCTGAAAGATGACCGTCACTCTCACCACAGAGCAGATGTCGCTGTGCATGGCACCGATCCACCCTCAGAAGACGGGCCCAAAGCCAGCCGCCTTCAGGACTGCCGCTAGGTAATGATGGTCGACCCTATCGAAAGCTTTCGACTGATCTAAATTGATCAAGGACCCACCCGTGCCAGGTTACCTAGCTACCCTCTCTACGATGTATGGCATGAGGTGGAGGTTGTCGTGGATGGATCTGTCGGGAATGGCGCATGTCTGCACCTCTCCCACCAGACCGCCAACGACAAGCGCCAACCTCTTTGCTAGCACCTTCGCCAAAATCTTGAACTCTGCGTTTAGAAGAGTTATGGGCCTGAAATTATCTATGTTATCCCCCTTGTTCGGATCCTTTCTCAGCAGCGCCACCGCTCCTAGGCTAACAGAGATGGGAATTCTCCCGTTCTGTTGCCAGTTGCAGTAGACGTCCGCCAAGAGGCCTCCGAACAAGTCTGGCATCTGTACGTAAAGTTCATAGGGCAGACCATCCAAACCAGGTGATTTACCCTTGTGCAGCCAGTCTTTGTCTCGGCAGCCATTAGCCAGGGAATTTCGATGGCAGCCATTAGCCAGGGAATTTCGATGGTCGGTGGAACGTGGGTCACCCTGATCTTCACGAGTCTCTGGCCACAATAGCTTGGGACGAGTGTGAAGTCGTCGCTTCTTAATGGGGCCATGGAGTGCTCTCTGGCCTCCTGTGGTGTTCCAAAGAACACGTCCACGGTTCCATATTTCTGCCCACGTCTGGTGTGTGTTTTTTTCGCCCACACATGTCCCAAAGATTTTTGGATTTGGGACTCGGATGCACGTTCCTCTCGGCGCGATTTTGTGTTAATCGTCCGATAAGACACTGTGTATAGGCGCCGATGCTCCATTTTATTAGGTGGGGGTGAGGCTGAACCTGTACCCATCTTTCTTTACCATTCTCTTGGCTTCATTTAATTCCTCCTGAGTTACCTCGATTGTTTCGCATTTCTTGGCTGCTTTGGCAAAGACACATTTGTGGTGGTGTTGATGTTTTTGTTCTTATTCTCATTGTTGTTTTTATTGTTATTTTTGTTATTGTTATTTTTAGTTTCAGTTGTGGTGGTGGTGGCGTCAGTGGTGTTCGGTGTGGAAGAGTCGATTTTGGGTGAATCCATTTCGATGTCACGAGATAATAATTTTTTTTTTCTTTTGTTTCTGTTGTCGCTGTGGTGATGGTGGGGATGGCGGCTTTAACACCTGCAGTTTTTGGTAATGAATGTCTGCATGAGACAAATTTAAATTATTGCTACTGCTTATATTTTTAGTGTTGGCAAACGTAGTAATATTTACAATGGTGGTGTTGGTGTGAGGTGTTAGTTTGTGAGGAAGGCTGTCAGCTTGGTGTGGCTGTGAGTCGTCCATGTTTTTTTCAAATAAATTTTTTGTTTGATAATTTTTGTTTGATTATCCCGGAAGGATGAAAGGCAAAGTCAACCTCGGCGGGATTTGAACTCAGATCGTAAGGGACGTAACTATGCTGGAAAGCATGGCGTCCGACCCTCTACCGATACTGCCAATCCACTGCCCTATTAACAAAATAATGCTTCCTGATTTAGGCACGAGGTCAAGAATTTTGGGGGGAGGATGAAAGGCAAATCTAACCACGGTGGGATTTGAAATTCGAATGAGAAGGGCTACATGACGCACTGCATGTTGTCCAACGCTCTACCGATACTGCAAATTCACCTCCTTTGAGATTAACAAAGTAGTAAAAACAGATTAATAGATAAATAATAATAAAGAACGCTAGCAATATGAACAACAAAATACGAATATATTAATCAAAACTAATCTCAAGTACAACATTGCATTAAAATGTAGCATCATTACATCTTGCAATGGATATAACAGAGATGAAAAATATTCAGAATGTTGAAATGAAAACAGTAATAACGATTTATCCAATAAATACTCCAGTTCCGTTTCAAATATATGAAAGTGCTGATTTATATGCAATCCCAATGAAAGTTATCATGACAACATAAATTTTCCAGAAGCTTTCATCGTTTACTAACACACATGCACACACACACGCACGCACACTCACCTACACACATATATATATATATATATACACTACACATACACATATATATATATATTCTATATATCTGTGTGTGTGTGTGTATATATACATATACATATATATATGTGTGTGTATGTATATGTTTCTATATATATATATATATATATATATATATATATATATATATGTGTGTGTGTGTGTGTGTGTGTGTGTGTGTGTGTGTGTGTGTGTGGAGGCACGTGGCCTAGTGGTAAGAGTGATGGACTTACGATCATAATGTCGGGGGTTCGATTCCTGGGTTGCGTGTTGTGTTCTTGAGCAAAACCCTTCATTTCACGTTGCTCCAGTATACTCAGCTGAAACTTTGTACCAGCAATAGCTTGAGGTTTAACCCTGCGATGGACTGGCGTCCTGTCCAGGGGGAAGTCTTGTACTCTCAGTCGCTTCACGCCATGAAACCGGGATAAGCACCGGCCAAATGAGCCGTCTGGCTTAAGACAGACTTTAGACTTTATATATATATATATATATATATATATATACATACATACACACACACACACACACACACACCTACACACACACCTACGCGCACACACACATGTATATATATATATATATATATATATATATATACATATATATATATATATATATATATATATATATATATATATATATATATATATATATATATATATATATATATATATATATTTAGTATGTATAAATATATATACGCATAACATATATTGCGGTATGTTAGGTTTCAAGGTCTAGGTATAGTCACAGCTACAGACTGTACACGGTGAAGCTGAATATACAGTTGTACGACATAAAACTTAGACTTGACATCAGTCTTCAGGTGCTCTTAAATGTTTGGAAGTTATTCCGTTATATAGTTGCGTGTGTCGTAAAGCAGTAAGAATTGTAGATTTGTTTTCTAAGGGAGGTAACTGTAGATCAAATGGTAATTATCGTGAATGTGTATGCTTGTTTGTCTTTGTGTTTGGTACTGGTATTGTACCACAACCACATATCTTTCACAAGTCTCTGCATGGTTGGTGATGATAGATGTAATCTCTACCTCAAATACGAGGCTCGGTTGAAAAGATCATAGGCAGAAAAGTTTATAGGCTGAACAAGATACTCTCATCGAAGATTTCACTGCACTAGCACCAATCCTTTATAATCAGCCTATGAAGATTTCAGCCGACCTTCGTAGAATGTCAGGCTTTCTAGCAACGATAAAATGTTCACACTGGATGGACATGTCTCACTAGATGTTATACTGTTCGGTTTCAGCAACCCTTTAACCCTTTCAGGGTAGATGTATGTATGAATATATATATATATATATATATATATATATATATATATATATATATATATATATTATATATATATATATATATATATTCTAGTCGATCGACTTTCGTCAAATCGGACCGAGGAAACTATGTTTCCGTTGGTCTTTCCAATTGCTAATACTATCTATCGGTCGCAACTCCAGGTAGAAGGAGCAACGTGAAATAAAGTGTCTTGCTATATATATATATATATATATATATATATATATATATATATATATATATATATATATATATATATACAAGTTGTGTCTTGCTATATATATATATATATATATATATATATATATATATATATATATATATATATATATATATATATATATATACAAGTTTTTGATTTCCCGAAGTATATTTTGACGTTAATGAAATACTTTTATATCGACGTACAGGTATAGGTGTATTTCATAAACTACAATAAAATGAAGTGGGGGACCGAATTGATGACGTCAAACGTACATATCACCTATGGCAATAAAACAAAACATGGCCTCCACAGGCTTTAAAATATTTAGGTAACAAATGTAGATGGGCTATGATCAAACGACCGCATTCGTATTTCTGCAGACATTCAGATACACAAAGATTGTATATACACGTGTCAAATGCAGCATATATTGATTCCACATATATATTTATGTGTACATAAGTGCCTGCATATAATAACATGTATGCATCTGAATAGTATATTTTTCCTTCATTTGAACAAACACACAAAAAATCACTTAAAAAGAAGGACACGGATATATGGGTTTGTTTATGTGTGTATATCTGTATGTGTGCTTGTGTATATGTCTGAATGTGTGTGTGAATTACATATAACTCTATTTATCTATAATATTATAAAGCTGAGTGTCGTGTGTATTGTGTATGTATGTATCCTACACACCTCCCTATAGTCTGTTAGCTTTACTCTCTTCGTCGCTCTTCCCTCTCTCTATAATAGATCATTCCCCCTCTCTATAATAGATCATTCCCCCTCTCTATAATTTAACTGCTTTACTCTCTCTGTCGCTCTTCACTCTCAAATATTAAAAAGCTGAATGTCTTCTCTCTCTCTCTCTCTCTCCCTCTTTCACCCTCTCTATAATTTAACTGCTTTAATCTCTGTCTCTCTTCACTCTCTATATGACAACACTCTGTTACTTTCCGTAGCGTCGTATGTATGTTTATTTCGCCAATTGCTGGATAACATCAAAACAAAACACACAGATACACACATGCACATACACACATACACACATACACATACACAAACACATACACAAATCTATACTTTATATGTACGTATGTATGTAAGATCATTCCCCCTCTCTATAATTTAACTGCTTTACTCTCTCTGTCGCTCTTCACTCTCAAATATTAAAAAGCTGAATGTCTTCTCTCTCTCTCTCTCTCTCTCTCTCTCTCTCTCTCTCTCTCTCTCTCTCTCTCTCTCTTTCACCCTCTCTATAATTTAACTGCTTTAATCTCTGTCTCTCTTCACTCTCTATATGACAACACTCTGTTACTTTCCGTAGCGTCGTATGTATGTTTATTTCGCCAATTGCTGGATAACATCAAAACAAAACACACAGACACACACATGCACATACACACATACACACATACACATACACAAACACATACATAAATCTATACTTTATATGTACGTATGTATGTAAGATCATTACCCCTCTCTATAATTTAACTGCTTTACTCTCTCTGCCGCTCTTCACTCTCTATATGACAACACTGTTTTAGTTTCCGTAACTCCCTTCAAATTATACAGAGAGAGAGGGGGAGAGAGAAATAGAGAGATTTAGAGAAAGATTAGGAAAACTACACACACTCATCTACAGAGAGAGACAGAAAAACAGAGGGGGGGGGAGAGATAGGCCGTTAGACAGAGAGAGATACAATTAAAGTGTTAGTTATTCAGAGAGAGAAAGAGAGAGAGAGAGAGGGGGAGAGAGAGAGTGGGAAGGACAATGTGACACAGGAGGGTGTGTGGTATCTTTGCAGTGGAGTGGTGGGGGCAGGTATACCTAGCCGGGCGCCAGCCGGACGACCCAGCTAGTATAACATAAGGCTATGTCGATATATACGTGTTACATCTATAGAAGTCATGCATATTTACGTATATTTCCACGCCTCAAACCAAAACGTTTCTTCTCTACACATAAACACAAACATGAATGCATTCATTCATATATACACACACACACACACACACACACACACACACACACACATATATATATATGCATATATATATGTGTGTGTGTGTGAGTATGTATGTGTGTGTAGGCAGAGAGAGGGGATATATAGATAGATAGATAGATAGATAGATAGATAGATAGATAGATAGATAGATAGATAGATAGATAGATAGATAGATAGATAGATATTCACACTAATAACAACCTAATAGAGGCATTTTAATAATTTTATGTCGCTTTTAAGCAATATATATTCCTTTAAGCCCTTTATGTCAGCTAACCTTTAAACGAATATATAAAGTTGTTTATATTTGCCACATTATTAAATGTAAGACATAACAACGTGATGATATTACAGTTCAACGTATGAGTATGTTGCTTTAATTTGATTTTCTCTGAATGAATTTTATATATATTAGAGTTGCTGTCACAAATTCTGGTACATTAAACAACTAATTATATCTAGGAGAAATCAATTTTATTAAAATTAGCACTTTGCCTTCGCTTCATTTTGATGTAGTTTTTCGATAGGCTATCTAAATCATGTTAGCGACCACTCAATAAGATATGAAATTCCTATGAATTTAGAACATTAACTAGTTTCAATTTCTAGCCTTCTTTCTGTTTTCTCTCTCTCTCTCTCTCTCTATATATATATATATATATATATATATATATATATATATATATATATATATATATATATATATATATATATATATATATATATATAGTAATAAGAATATTTATATTTATATATGTTTAATACAATTATAAATATAAAGGGTAGTACTAAGCACTAGACGGTTACGGGTATGACAAAAGGCTCAATGCAAATTTTCAAGTACTTTACAGAGCCGAGATACAGAGTGTTAAAACGATCAAATTTTAGTTTAGAACATTTATTTGCTGACAATTGTTTCTTCCAGAGGGAAGTCTGGAATCATCGGAGCATAGGGAATTCGAAACATGTGACTAAAATCCTAGTCATTCAGAACATTTAGGGTACATAATTATTGTTAGTGTCATAGACATCATGTGGAGAGTCAGGAGTTAACAAGGTGTTATGCTTGAGAGAACACAACTACAGGCAGCACTGGTTGAAAGTGTAAGAGCTATAAGTAAAAAGTACAAGCAAAAAGTTATAAGCAAGGAAAAATGTGGTATAGGATAGACATAAGATATAAGATATAAGATATAAGATATAAGATATAAGATATCTTAACATTGGAGAACAGTTAATGTTATGGGTGTACAATGCAGGAGTCAATACAGTCAATAAGGCATGTATGAGGACAGAGTTATAATGCAGTTGAAATAAACATATTTTGAGTAGGATGCTATAATTGTTATAAATGTTTAAGATGGCATGCAATTTGTTACAGAGGCATGTGGTGATAATGTAGGTATATGTTATGTGAGGTATAATGCAAAACACGTGATAGAGTTGGATAGGTGATTTTCATTCAATTGTTTTTGTGTTGTAGTTCGTATGTATGTGTATATGTTGTTTGTTACTCACAGCTATTAACCATGGGATTGTTTTGAGTTGTTTATAGTCAATAGGTGTTTGTTTGTTAAATGTAAATTCCACCGAATTACTGGCCATGTTGTTATTGTAGGTATATTATTTTATGCATTTTTATCTACAAATTAATTGTTCTAGGGTTTGTATTAACCGTTATTAAGTTGTTGGTAAACCGTTAGGTTGCTTAATTTTATGAATTTACACAGGAAGTTGTAAAGAGGGTTAATAACAAAGAGAGGTAATCAAGGTTGCTGACAAATTGAGGGTTGCTTTATTATTGTAGTAGTGTTATAAATTAATCTTTATAGAGTATATAAATTATTATTATTGGTTATTAATTATGTAATTGTTATCTTTTCAACTTGTGTGAAGGGAGTTAAAAACATGTTTTTAATTATTTTATTATAACTAGATAGTTTTTACATAGTTAGTATATGTATATATAATATAAGGTATATATATATGTGAGAAGGTATATATATATATATGCAGATTGTGCAGAGAGAGTTGTAGTTTTTTATGACATTCCCTATGCTCCGATGATTCCAGACTTCCCTCTGGAAGAAACAATTGTCAACAAATAAATGTTCTAAACTAAAATTTATATATATATATATATATATATATATATTTCTACGCACATATATATATATTCAAACTTACATTTACTCACACATACATGTCCACTGCCTCTAACACATGAATATACGTATACCCTCACTATCTTTGTTACTTTACACAATATACCTATAAAAGTCATATACATATATATATATATATATAGACACACACACACACACACACACACACACATATATATATATATATATATATATATATATATATATATATATATATATATATATATATATATATATATATATATATATATATTCAAATGCATATGTATTAGTAAGGAATGCTTACATGCTATATATGTCGTGAATATTTCCTTGTGCAAGAATTAGCTGACGACTCAAAAAAGTACATGAAAACCAAGTATCAAAAATAAAATATATAAAATAATAAACATACCTTAAATAGAAAGGAACGTGAAAAATCGATCAAAATATAGACCTTACAATAAACACATATTTTAAACATTTTTCCTGGACTTGTTTCAATGTTCCTTTTTAGCTGAAACGTGTAGTTGCAATTATATATCCATTCTTACTATCTATCTACACACGATAGATTGAACAGTATAATAGCAATTTTGGAATGTATACATGCCGGTATTGCGGCAATTTAATACAAAATAAATCCAACAGCCGCCCACATTTCTCAGATTTCTCTTTGAGGTGCCCCTACGCACTCCTCTTCATAATGGATGGCCAATCCGTAAATATTTGGGATCATTAAAATATATATATATATACGTATATTAAAAATTTCGTTTTTTCTTCCCGTTAACTCTAGAGCCTATTAAAAAATAACTATTATATAACAGAGATTATTAATTACACGTTTTTTCAGAGTGGAATGAATAAAAGGAAGTGATACTAGATTTGGCTGAAAAGTTCATAGGCTGACCATGATGTTCTCATGAAAAGAAACAAAGTAGTTATTAATAAGAAGAGTTGAAATCAATGCATGCAAGATGTCAAAGCTCAAGCATCACTCCTTCATAGTCAGCCTCTGAAAGTTTCAGCCAACCATCGTAAATAAGAACACAAATCCTATCTGTAGATCCATATAAGCATAATGTAAATATTATATATTATTTTGGCCGCCAAACATCCTTTATTCATGATCAACTGAAGATATTTACCATGATATTTACTCGGATATACGTACCCTTTAAATTTATCGAATGCTAGACCAAAATTGAGTACACCTAATACATCGAGCCTTATGTGGGTCTTGAAATAAAGAAATCATTATTAAAATAAAGAAAAGAAAAAGAAAATAAAGAAATCATTATATGGTCAAAATTAGTTCAATAGTTATTTTGATGATAACCAATACATAATAGCTGTCCTCTGAAGAAATTAAGCATGCATACTTGCCAACTTAAATTTCTGAATGAAGTATTGTGAATGGACACAGTCCTGAAGCAGTGTTGCGTTTATTAATGCCCAGTGACATGGGATTGCTGAGGATGAAGTGTAGTGGCAAAAATGATATGGACTGATAAGTATTTGCAAAAATTTGAATTTCATAATTTTTAAGTAATAGTTATTTTTGTCCACATAACTGAGCAACCAAAAGCAAGGATCAATTCATTTTACACAATGCAAGAATGCATTGTGATATATGCTAATTTTAAAACTCTAGAATTATTTGAATTCAGCTAATGAGAGTCAAGTATAATTTCCTCTTTTTTCTTTTTTTTCTTTTTTTTTTCATTTTCATATAAGAGTTCGATTGAGAGGTTAAAAACCATTGATGCCTGGTTGGTAATTCAGCAGTTGCTGCATTTATTCATCCGTGGTTCTGCAGCAATTTGTATCCACATAAGATTTTTATTATCTTCTCCTTTCTGAAATCATAAATATTTCATTATATAAAATGGATGATATTCAATTCTTTAAACGTCGACAGTGGAGTTAAATTAAACCTATAAATATTTACACCTAAATTAAACCTAAATATTCTATGAATAATTATTACAAACATTGGCAACATATATATATATATGGCAACAAAGGAGATCTCTCTAGTCATACCTGACATGCTAGATATAACAGACAAATTACCCTGGAATCATACCCTACTGTTTTATGTCACTTGGATATAATACTAGTGGCACTGGGTAACTCTACTAGTAGTAGTTCTTAATAAAATGTAAATTAATTGTCATTAAAATTTACCTTCTGTCACACATTGCAGCTTTGCTATGTGTTTAGTTGAAAGAAAATCAATATAAAATTCCACAGTAGTTTTCATTCACTATTATGTTGATAATCAGCATTATTCCATTTTTAGAGTTCAATATCTTTGTTTAGAAAAAAGGATCTAAATCGCATAACAGGAATACCATCTGTCAATTAAATTGAAGTGCAAATTGATATTCTTTATTATTTTATGTTTACTAAATTTCGATTTAATTAATGATATTGTTTTTGTTTTCTTTTAGGAATAAAAAAATTCCCTTAATATTTTTCTTTTCCTTGTTAACGAAATCAAATTATTCTGTCTGCCAACAGGTAGAATTTACATAAATAGTCGGACGAAACAAATTAAAGCAATATACATCTTATTAGAAATTTGACATTTGTTTCAAAATGTACTGTTCATTTCTAACTCATAATCAAAATAATTTAAAATATTATTTGAACCTTATTTACACATTCACTCTCTACTTGAGGGGTTTATTTTAGATTCTCGGGGAATTATGATTAATTATATGCGATAGCCTTTATCACCCTGTTGCTATTACATAATTCATTAATGTATATGCTCATTAATATACAATTGACTGTAATCTTAAATATGTTATACAAATTTTCAAAAACATCTGTATGTGTGTGTATGAGCAAATTTATTATTAGACAGAAGGTTCTATTGCGATTCAGTTAGCACAAAGCACCAGCTGAATCAAACAATTTCTACATGAAGTCGAAAGCGGATTGTTTATTGCCTGAACTCAATAAAGACATTAAAACATTCTTTATTGAGATAATTGAAAACCCTTCAGATAATGTTTTCCTTCGTAAATCCAGAAAACATAGTATACACTGCAATCTAATTGATTCTCTTAATGTTGAGTTTATCTCTTTTCATTTAGCGAATCTATTATTCCATGCTTTAGCATATGTACGCTAATATTGAATTCAAACCAATATTTGCTTCATTTTTACTAAACCACTAAACGCAATCCACGGTTGACAGGATACGTAAAACAATCTATCGATACGTTTCTGGGATTAATTTAAAGTATATAAATATATAGCACCAGCCTCTTTTCTATTTTGTAGCCAAATATATTCTTATATGTAATAGGAATAATGAAAGTATCAGTTCTTTGATTGTTCAAGAAGTGTGTGCTTAAAAGGATATCTAAGCTCAAAATATATTTCTTGAATAGGCTAGTGAAATGTGTCAAACTTTAGGCAGATACTATCAACAAGTTATTTCATATCTTAAGATAATAGTTTTTACTGAATAAAGAAAATATTCACCACGCCAAACACATCAATACACATGTATTCTCATGCACTCTTTCTGTATTTACTGTTAATTAATAGAGTATGTTGCGTATGAGATGTTTACGTTTCTTTAGTTTAGCTCGATAGTTCTGTTGAGATTTAGAAAAAATCTAAGTTATATATTCCAGTTATATATTACACACAAACACACACACACATATATATATGCTTATATATATATATATATATATATATATATATATATATATATATATATATATATATATATATATATATATATATATATATATATATATATACTATGAGTCGGGACACAACGGCTGAGCTCCTGTCATTTCCAGAGATATCTTGATATATATATATATATATATATATATATATATATATATATATACTTTGATTTATAGTTAAGGCCCACAGGCATCTATTGTTTCATTATGATTAACTCTTTTCCACATTCTTTTTAATATAACTATTCCTTTTAATTTATTTATTATCATTTAAATATGTATCACGGAGTTTTAAATAAACCTGAATCAACTGATTATGGCCTCCGATCTTTTTATTGTGTATATATATTGTGGGGCTTGTGTGGAAAATGCTGGGCTGATCAAAAATTATTTCAAGCATTTGTAGCCAACGCAGTAGGAGTGGGCTTTGTCTTTATGCCAACTTGATGAAAGCGTTGTACATGTTTTAATGTAATGAGATCTCCTCGACGAGAAATATTCATTTATAAAGGTGGTTGGATTAGAATACTGTCAAATATATATAGAAAATGGAAAATGATTTATGAGCTGGTAATGTGCACCAACACAGAGTGCAGGCGAAAATGCCTGAGATTAACGCTCTAGATGAAGTATGTACATTCAGGTAGACATTGGTCTTCTGAATAGAGTGAGTGTGAAAACACTGCAATCAATTGAGATTTCTTTGCAATATCCAGGCAGAAAATCTCTTTGGTTGTATTCAGATAATGGAAAACAAGGAATGGTTTAGAATTGCATGTCTGAGCTGAGCCAATTTTTTTTAACATTACTAGACATTGGGTTGTAAGGGACCTTGTCTTTATATAAAAGCAAGAAATATATTTCGATCTTACAAGTCCTCGGCGAAGTTGGGGGCGTCTGTGTGTGAAGGATGATAGTGCTGGTCAGAAAGAATATCAGTGGTGCGGCGCACGTTCTCCAAATTCGGTCATCTGTCTAACTGACGTAGACTCCTTTGAACCACGAACAAATTGTTTAGGTATTAGACATATCTGTATTTTACTTGCTTGTAAGGAGATAGAAAAGTATACAACAAAGCAGTAATGTTTCTATTGACCCCTGCACATTGCGTCATACATTGAATTGCCGTGTAGCTAAAATCACAGCCTCATCGACCGCCGATAATATCGTGGCGTTATATCTTATATTACATCATCAGAGGCACGTAAAATTACGTTTAGGATCTGGGACGGCCTCGGAAGATCTGTGATGGCGACGGACATAACCACTTCCTCCAGACCAAATTTCAAAAAAAAAAGCTGTAGTGGATTTTATGTTGAGGCATCAATTGTGCCTTTATATTATTCACACTCTCTCTCACTCCTGTCCTCTTTATATCTATCTTTCTATCTCTCCACACACACACATGTGTGTATATATATATATATATATATATATATATATATATGTGTGTGTCTGTGTGTGTGTGTGTGTGTGTGTGTGTGTGTGTGTGTGTGTGTGTGTGTGTGTGTGTGTGTGTGTGTGCGTGTGTGTACATTAGGGGAAATAAATACGTAGTTCATTGGATAATATTTCATTTTCCCGTGACGCTGTTGGAAGACCGCATTCAATTTAGTCGCTTACACAGAAACAAACGTAAACACAGATCAAACACACACGCACACACATATATATACATGTATGTATATACATTCACACACACACACACATATATATATATATATATATATATATATATACACACAAACGTAAGTATATATATATATACACACACACACACACACATATATATATATATATATATATATATATATATATATATATATATATACATATATATATATGGGACGGAATCAAAGAATTTTCTTATGTATAACTGAAAGAAAGATTGAATATAATATCCGATACTCGATAAAAGATTGAAGAATAGTTTAACGGGTATATAGAAATAACTCCCGTGCATTATGTATTATTGTTGAACAATAAGCTCTGGTCTGAAATATTGTAGCAGAAGGTGCAAAAGTAAAAGCACAAAAAGTATTCCGTTGACAAAAGAGAAATAGTTAGTACGTGGTTATGCAAGGTTATTTATCGGAATGTTGGTAAATGTGTGTAAGTATTCAGTTACACACCCACCTTTGTGTAAGCGAATTCGAATGGTTATTATTACTTGAAGACTAAATAATATTATATGCATATTAGCTTTCTCTTTCTCTCTTTTATTCGTTATGTCTTCTCTGTTTCGTTTTGTTTTTGTTGTTGTTGTTGTTGTTTGTTTGTTTTTTCTTAACTTACATTAAGCTCTCAAATTACTTCTTTAATAAATAGATGTAGTTCGATCGCAGCATTCTTTTTCAATGCCTATTTTACACATCGTATCGATTATTTTGCCTGACTGAACTGCATGCATTGAGAGAATGTTTTTCAATAACTTATATGGAGTATAGGTTAGTAAAATGAACCGAACAGTATATGTTGTTATGTATGTAGCTTCCACAAATTGAAATATTCAGCTTTCTAATATTTCCAAGCGGCAAGATTTATACAGAGGATCTTGTAAATCTCTACTTCATTTTTCGAAAGACGAACCAAATATATCGATGGTTTTTAAATTTCATCGAATTCGTTTTCTTTCTTTTGTGAGCTGCACTGTTTGTATTTGTTTTCGTGTGTATGTTTTATTGTTTGCTTTCGGTATTATATTATATAGTTGGTGAATTTGCAGCACAGTTACGTCCCTTTACGGACTGAGTTCAGATCCCGCCAAGGTTAACTTTGCCTTTCATCCTTACGGGGTCGATAAAATAAAGTACCAGTAATACACTGTCATAATTTCTGGCCTTGTGCCAAAAGTAGAAACAATTATATTATATAGTTAGATGCAACTACGCATCTACGAAATATTTCTACTTTCTTCTAACCAATGAAGTAATTATTTTACGCCATTCAACAACAGGTGTATATCACAAAAAAAGTATGTTACAAGTTTTATATTTGAATGGAAGATAGCACATTTCTTAATTACTTCTAGAAACATCCTAAAGCAATGTCGCTTCCTGTTTAGTTATTAGCAATATCCGATGTAATTACTCTCTAACAAAAGTTCACGTTTAATAAAACATATTTCAACCGAAATGTTTAGTAAAACAACAAAATGACGCTATATAAAACTTATTAATTAGCAATGGTACTTGTATATTAATTTCCTTCTTTGTATGTTTTACAAAAATAAAAAAATAAATAAACGTCTTTTAGTCACAATCTATTAATGATTAGTGATGCATGTTAAAGTCGGAAATCAATTTTGAAGAGCGATATAATCAACACAATTGTTCGTTTAAGAATTATATAAAGTGGGATGGACATTATAGTGAATGGACATTATAGCCCTTCTCAGATTAACGATATCAATGTGCTTCATCTCCAACATCAGCGTCTGTTGTTTGACACGAATGTCGGTGAAGGAGAATTTACGTATTGCAGAACCAGGAATGTTTACGTAGCTTTGCCAATACTATATTAGTCACCGTCTTAAAATTACAAAAAGAAAGGACTGTCACAGCAAGAATGCCTTTGTTCATATTTCTGCTCCATCAAGGATGATCTGGGACTAGACAACGACAATAATAATTGTTTCTACTTTTGGCACAAGGCCAGTAATTATTCCAGTACGTTACTGGTACTTTATTTTATCGACCCCGTAAGGATGAAAGGCAAAGTTAACCTTGGCGGGATTTGAACTCAGAACGTAAAGAGACGTAACTATGCTATAAAGCATGGCGTCCGACCCTTTACCGATACTGCCAATCCACCGACCTACGACAATAATAATAATAATATATTGGTATTCATTCATACTAGTTGCTTTAATACATTTCATTTCCTATACTACTTCATATTTTTCTCTTATTCTATCGATACGAATTATATTTTGTGAAATTTCCTATTCTGTATTCTTTGGATGTTTATATGCAACTTAACTTCCTTTATTTGTACTGTAACTTAAAACTACTTACACAATACTATAATTTAGACGATATGTTATAGGAAATATGTTGTGCTGGTGTTGCTGATGCATTTGTTTTATAGATCACATATTAGGTGATGCAGAATGGAATACTCATCAATCTCGCCACATTTATATTTATATCTACTTCACAATTATAATGCCAAGACACGTAGACTATATGTTCAACTCCTGGCAGCTTTCTTTCTGCGGACTATGAAATTTCATTAGTAAAAAAACGTGCTTCTTTATTCAATTCAGTGAAACCATGTTAGGCATGATAAGATTTCTAGGTGCTTAATTGATTAATTTGGAGAAGTAACGAAGTTTATACTATATAGAAATTATTAGTAGTACAACCTTTCTTTTTTATTTCCATTTTATTCTTGTTAATAGAATCAGATATTTGGTGGGAACAATCTAAAATGAGTAAGGCTCTTTGTAGTGTTAGGTGAATAGAATTCTTTTATGATCTAATTAGATTTGCAGCAATCCATATAGTGTTTAATGAAAATATTAAGCTATTCACGTATATCATAAAAAAACTATATTCTTCTCGAATGCAATCTCACTCTCTTTGAATCTGATTGAATTTCTAAAATAGAAAAAAATAAGATTTTTATCAAAATACATCGCTACGCTACATGAAATGTTATATATATATATATATATATATATATATATATATATATATATATATATATATATATATATATATATATATATATATATATATATATATATATAAACACTTATATTCACACATGAAAATCTGTTTATATAGACGTCTGTGCAACGATTTGATAGATCAGATACCATACAATATCAGTGGTTGTATATTATACCAGTTTATGTATATTATGTATATTTATTTATGCATGTTTTGTTTCTGCTTGCACATTTATATGTACATTTGTATATGTGTGTCTATGAGTTTTTTTATGTGTGCGTGTATGCGTGTGACTTAATTTAGATTTTAATACATATCTACTTTCATTCATTTCGCTAATTTACGTTTCTAATTCTCTTTGTTACTTCTTGATCATCACAATTAATTATTTCTCTCTCACCCTATTCTGAACGGTATAATTCAATAAAAGGTGGTTTCATTAACACCAGACAATGAAGTAGAAAATACTTATAGGTTTCATATTCAGACACCCAAGTTCGAAACAATTCAAATGAAATGAACTTCCCTAGATTTTGGTATTAACTGTTCTAGTTGTTTGATCAACAGTACAGACAACTCATAAAACTAACGTGAAAGTGGCTTATCATTCTTCAGACTCTGTATCCTTAACATCTTCCCAGGAGAATTAATGCGCTGTCGCTGGCAAGGCTGCCTCTTTACATAGCAGGGACAGACCATATGACGAAATTCCAAAAATTTTCCGTTGATCCTATATATATATATATATATATATGTGTGTGTGTGTGTGTGTGTGTGTGTGTGTGTGTGTGTGTGTGTGTGTGTGTACGTGTGTGCGTGCGTGTGTGTGCGTATATATATATATATATATATATATATATATATATATATATATATATATATATATATATATATATATATATATATATATATATATATATATATATATGAGATTTCGACTTTGCTTGAATAACAAGTCTGAAGAGTAGATCGGGCTGGAGTCGGGTATATAGCATTAATATAGACCATGAGCCACCCATCTGTGAAACAGTCGCAACTATGTATAATAAATGTGAAATCTCGCTTATAGTTATATTTTATTGGGTCTTAATAGGCAGTAAAGTGGTGACGGTATTGCATTCATTAGAGTGGGAGAGACCAGCAAATACATGACAGTACTAACACGCAATGTTAAAATAACTTTACTCTTTCTGTACATTTACATCTGACTAGGAAAAAGAAAATTATTGATATGAAAGCGATCTGGGAACTTATTCTGATAGGTTCAGATACGAATGCAACTACTCACTATCACCTCTACGCATTTTATCAAATAAGTGCCTTTAATATTGAGTCAACTTAGTATAAAATCGTTTATCGAAACATAAATTAATATATTATCTTGTTAATGAAATCATTTTCAAAATCTATACCTAAAATTCTATTATATATAATTAATCTCTCTCTATATATATATATTTCCTAAATTATGTTATATATATTTAATCTCTCTCCCTATATATATATATATATATATATATATATATATATATAACGAAGGAAGTGTGGTGAGGAACCAGTTGGATCATAACGCACCAGAGTACTCAATACTTAGGGTAGTAGAGAAATAGCCGTCGAAACGGGTTGAGCTTTATACATTGAGCTTTATACATCGGGGTTATACATTTTCATATATATATATATATATATATATATATATATATATATATATATATATATATATATATATATATATATATATATATATATATATATCATGATATTAAATAAATGGAAACTATATTTATAAAACCATATTTATTTTATTATATATATTTCAAGGGCAACCAAGCCAACCTAGGTGCGCTTTCATCAGATAAAATACAAAGTTTGTTTTATACGGTACGTATAAAACATGGCTACGTTTCATGGGTACGTCTTTATTTATAAAACAAACTTTGTATTTTATCTGATGAAAGCGCACCAAGGTTGGCTTGGTTGCCCTTGAAATATATATAATAAAATTGTTTTATAAATATAGTTTCCATTTATGTAATATCATGGAATATTTACTCCAGTAAACTGTTGAGTGCTCTAAATCAGTTATAAACATTTATGTTTGTCGGAATTCCAACAAATTAATTACAACTTCTACATATATATATATAAATACATAATCGGACAAAGCTAATAGCGATACTCTGGCCAAATTCCAACTCACTCAACAAATATTAGGAAATACCTGAGTATATTCCTAATTAAATGTTCGGGGTGCTAACTAATTGTATTGTGTGAAAAATTGGCTGTATCATTTCATATGAGATATATCAAATATATCACTTCCCAGACGACTCGTTTCACTATAAGATTTCTACAAGTTGGGTGAAATTATACCAATTTATGTAGAAGCTTGTATAAGATCAACAGATACTTATTCAAGTGGGCTCTTATAATTCATCAGTGGGTGCCCAATAATATTAATATTGATAACCAAATCAACATCAATATTTAGCGATAATCACCATCAGTGCTTGAGGGAGCTGCTATGTTGTTAGTCCAGCAGTTCTAAAGAAAATCTCACACTGTCTCGAAAATAGGAGGAAGGAGATTACCGCCAAAAAAACAATACATGCGCAGGTCAATGAATTCTGAAAAGAATTCAAGCCACGTACTATAACTCAATTGGATATGAAAAAATAACCATATATGCGCATCGCTTGATGACACACATAGATATTTTTTCGGGCAATATATATATATATATATATATATAATGAGAGAGAGAGAGAGAGAGAGAGAGAGAGCGATTTATACAGATAGATAGGTATTAAATTTCATTCTATTCATTCATGTATTTCTAATGTAATTTAGTTATGTCTTGTGGTTAATAATACATAAGAAATGATTTTTTCCCAAAAAATACTGATATTTTTATATTAATAAACTAAAGTTCTGTCTGTATAAACGGCTAATTCAACTAATGGACATTCAACTATTAATACGTTTGTGAACTTGAAATAAAGCCACCTCACTCTGAATATTTATTAGGGTTACAGCTGACATTTATTAGGGTTACTGGTGGAAGTATTTTGGTTTCTATCAGTAAATTAAGGATACTGTATTCCAATAGAACGTAATTTCCTCTAGATCTAATAAGCAAACAGACACACGCGCACGCATATATATATTTGTATATATATATATACTATATATATATATATATAAATGTATATACATGTATATATATATATGTATATATATATAGTAAGGTTCATTATTGGTTGTGTAAAATGGTACAATAACGTTATGTTAGCAATATTAAGTTCTCCACGCTTTTGTATATCTCCTATTCCATTCAAGGGAACAGCTAGATGATGTAAAACGGAGTACAAGTATCAATATGAAAATCCGAAGGCAAGGTCAAATTCCAATCATTTAATCACGACACATGTTTCAATAAGAGATAGATCGATTGTGAAGCCATGATCGATTATCCCTGATCTCATCAGGTGAAAAGGAATTGTCTTCAAATTCTTGATATAGCTAGTATAGCTACGCTTTTCTTTAGGGCCTTAGACAAATTCTTCCCTAGATCGCACAGATATTATAAAATATTCAATATAAATACCATCAAGCTGTCCTACTCAATAACTAGTAACATAGTTCAGAATATAGCTAAGATGAATTATAGCAGACTGGAACTGAGACCCGACCCCAAAGGTACCGTGGTCCATCTGGAACTACCTAGGTCGATAGCAAAAATGTAACTGCAGAAGCACCGTCACCTGCCCCATGGCTGGGAAATGCCTTACCAAAAACATAGTCTACGACTGTAAGGTCTCCACTCCTGATAGAACCTTTAGGTATGTTCGGGTAACTGCCACGAAATTTAAGGCTAGATTGTATAATCACCGCCATACCTTTAATAGATTAGATAGAAAAAATAGCACGGAACTTTCAGAATTAGTCTGGAAGCTTAAACATCAGAATATAGAGCACTCCTTATCCTGGTCCATAGTTTGATCAGCCAAACCTTATAACCGCAGCACTGGCGTCTGCAATTTATGTATAGCTGAAACTTTGAATATTATTAGAGGCGGCCCCCTATTTATTAATAGGAGAGCAGATTTTTTCAGCAACTGCCAACATAGAACCTCGAAAACCTTCCGCACGATTTTTGGAAGGTAACCTACCAATAACTCCTCCCTCTCTACTTTAGCCATAGAGTTCTCTCAATAAACGGACAGTCACACACTTAGGTAGTTAGACGGCTAAGATTGTTTGCGCACTTGCAAACGATACTCGACCTGTTTCCACGGAGTTCTCACAGGTGAGTGCTCTCTTTTAGAATACCTAGCTAGTAAATAGGTAGATTGATTACGCACTTAGTTAGGACCGATTACGCTCCCTATACATGGCTCTAGACACAGTACCCGTTTCCTTTAGACATTGAGCTCCCACATTTACGACTGTCACGTTCCTACCGACTGAACACTACACCAGGTTTTGATTCTTGATCATCTAACCATGGAGGACTCACTGTTAGGGATTGAACAATAATGCTGACACACCATTAATAGGCCAACACACATCCTTTGGATTTTACTGTCCTGTATATTCTTACTTCACCTTCTGTGTTGGATAACACACCTCCACCACTCAAACAATTATCTTAAAAGCTCATTGGCCCATATGACGGGAAATCGCACTTGCGGAAACATTTACCCAATACCCAACCCTACACGGAGCCCTTTGCCGGCCTACATTGCGGTTGCTTGCACGTACGGATTTGGGGACACGGATTCTCAATGGGACAGCAGTACACAAGGAGTTCGACATGAGCTGATTGCTTGCTCTTTACATGGATGTGTATATACCCGGACATATACCTTTTTTGGACGATTCGGATGTGTATATACCATAACATACACTTGAAGATATGGATGTTACAATTCGATCTATACACGTATAGCAGAACACTGAACTGAGCTTACGTGTGTGTGTGTGTGTGTGTGTGTGTGTGTGTGTGTGTGTGTGTGTGTGTGTGTGTGTGTGTGTGTGTGTGTGTGTGTATGCGTGGGGCGTTGGTTAACCCAATATTTCCAATTTACATCGTCAAGTTGAGATTTGACCATCATAGATTCTGTTGCTTTGTGAACTAACTTTCGGTGAGTGCTGTGTTGGTACATTCTTATATTTGTTTTATTATATTTGTTTTTTTCTCGGACATCTCTTCGGTGTGTGTGTGTATCCACCCACACTAACTCTACGGGTTTAATACTGTGTTGATGTGTGTATATATATGTATATATTTTTCTTTGACCTCGAGGCGATGTATGGGAGTGTGGAGTGTGTGTGTACCCACTCACTTTTAACTGTGACTGACTGTATCCCTACAGATTTGATTGATGTCCAGCGTCTTTTGACGCGATAGAAATCTGAAAACTTTTATGACCTCAACTGAAGCTAATAGCAGTCGCCGTGTTTCTGACTGGTGTGTCTCCATATGAGGGAATGCATTCTGTGAGAGAACATCGTTATTTTTTCTCCCTCATATCAAGAATTTAAAGACAATTCATTTTCACCTGATGAGATCAGTGATAATCGATCATGGCTTCACAATCGATCTATCTCTTATTGAAACATGTGTCGTGATTAAATGATTGGAATTTTACCTTGCCTTCGGATTTTCATTTTGATATGTATATGTATATATATATATATATATTCAGGTTTGAGGTTCACCACTGGATAGAGCTGGTCAATTCCGTATGGTCAATCTTAATGTAATAATATGGAGAGTACTCAACGTAAACCAGTTCAACCGTCTTTGTTTTTGTATTTGGTGGTGCTAGTACGGAGTTAAATATTATAATGAAATACAGGAGGCTGGACTTGTGTAAATCCTTGAAAGGTTTATTATACTATGATCATTTCAATGACCGGGTTCCGTACGAATTCCGGTGGTATTTGAAATATAATAAGTGAATGTAATAGATAAAACCCATGGGGCTGAAAATCAAATCCCGAGGACGCCTGCCATCCAGCATCTTCCACCTTTGCCGGTCGCCTTCAAGTCTATATATATTTTTTTTGTTTATACTTTGGGAGGGTCATGTTGCCAATACACACGCACCAGTTGCTTCACTCCAATTTATTATAAATTTTTAAAAAATTTAAAAAAAATTTATAAATTTCCGGTTGCTTAGTTGGTTCCACAACCGGACGGTTGTTCATATATTGTCAAAGTTCTTTCATCACAAATTCTGTGACCTCTTCAGTGACTTGGAAAAAATAAGATGGCGTAGGACAGAACAAAGGAGAGGCACAAAACAAAGAAAAGAATCCCCAGTCACTGAAGAGGTCACAGAATGTGTGACGAAAGAACTTTGACAATATATGAACAACCGTCCGGTTGTGGAACCAACCAAGCAACCGGAAATTTATAAATTTTTTGAAAAAATTTTTTTAGTTTATAATAAATTGGAGTGAAAGCATGGTGCGTGTGTTTCTTATTGGCAACATGACCCTCCCAAAGTATAACAATATCGGTTTCAACACACGTTTTCAGATAAAGAATCTTGCTAAATAAATTCAGAACCGAAATATATATATATATATATATATACAATATTTATGTATGTATGTTATACCATGTGACAATTTTCCCTCTCGAAAATGTTTTACTGGTAGCGGTCAGTTCAGAAAGTTGTCCTTTCACTGAAGGAGTCTCTTGTCAAGCCAATAACCTCATGGCCCGAGTTCACTTTAGTTCCATATTGACTGCATAGCAATCTGCGGAACAGTGAAGTCGGGAATTGAAGAAAAATTAGTTATATTTTTTGTCTATTTGCTCTTCACACTTATAATGGTTATATTCATCCTCAATGATGGGTGGAAAATCTGACAACGTCAATATAAACATATTTACACATTCTCTGTTGTAATAAGGATTCAATTTCAGTTCGATTGATTTTGTATAAATTACAAATAATTAGTTTCTTTCTGTTATATTGGTTCTTGTTTTCCAATAAGGATTTTCTTTACATTCTCATGAAAACCACATCCCACATAAAATATGTCGTTGTTTTGTAAAATTCCATATAATGAATAAATAAATGCTAACAATTAACGTAATAGTTACAATCACATTACACAGCTGTTCACCACCGTTTCACGAAACTGTTGTTTCGCAACAGCAAGACCATCTAAGATAGAAAACTTATTAACCGAGTCTTTATTCATTCGACCTGCTTGAAATAAAAGTTGAGTATTCCTCAGATTATACGCCGCCGTTGTTAAATAAAATCCAGGAGTTAGAAGTCTTGAATAAACGATATGATGATCATCGGTGGAACGCCTTTGGTCCTAGAACCGTCCAAAAATGAAGCTAAACAATAACTAAATAATTTTGTTCTATTTTCCGTGATCGACCGTTTCCTCTAAACATATCAGCCAAATCCTCCAAGGGACATAAATAATTGCAGACATTAGGTAATTTATAAACAGATATTACTAAATAGATGGAGTGATCGTAGACGGAATGCTTTTAAACATAGGTCTCTCGGATTAATGTTTACTGGAAGCTAAATACCAGCACTAACAACACCTGCCATTCATCGCGACCATTAAATACATCAACAGCTAATAAGCTGAAGTATTTAGTCTCATACACACTGGTTATTCTCCAGAAATGTCTATCATATAATTGACATCTCTGCGGTCTCATTGGACTTTTAGTTCTACATTTTAAAGCGTGACAGATAATTAGCTATTGTCTACACTATTTCTAAATTCTCAAGGATTATAATATTTGCATACGGATTTGGCAGCATTGGTTAGAATAATTAATAGATCAATACACAATTATCGCGGAATTATCACTTCATTGAAGCTAATATTTCATGCTTGTCTATTGACAGTGTGCTCATTTCTCGTGGAGAACCTTTGCCAGAAATACATTAATATGAACATACAAATACACCAACACACATACATACGCATGCTCACACATACATACACCCTTGACTTCTAACATACTACACAACAAAGCGATTGATATTATGTATATAAAACTACTTCATTTCAATCGATTAGAAATTTAGATCTACTGAGTTGATTATGATTCTATAGCAGTTAAACCTACATACCATCACCATCATCATCATTATATCATCATTATTATTATTATTACAGCTGCATTTATCTTGCTTTATGTTCATACGAGTTTTCACCAAGTCACAACCAGTGATCTCAAGAGACAACAAGGTCCGCCATGTTCAAGAAAGAACATACATACTCACACACGCATCTTCAGGTGTTTAGACTTGTGATGTACTTATATTGACAGAATCTTCCTTAGTATATAGGCGGTTCCCATTAGTACTATCTTTTGTATTTCTCCTATACGCGGGTTTCCTGGGATTTGCGATAAGTAATCATTAGACCCCTTAGGTATCATTCCTAGAGCGCCTACAACCACTGGTATTGTTTTAGTTCTCAATTTCCACATTTTTCCAATTTCTATCTCCAGGTCTTTATACTTGCTCAATTTTTCAAATGTTTTTATAGATACATTCTTGTCTATTGGAACGGACATATCAATTAGCAGGCATACCTTCTTTTTAAAGTCCTTCAATATTATATCAGGTCTATTTGCATCTATTTTTCGGTCTGTTTGGATGCTAAAGTTCCACAAGATTGAGATGTGATCTGTTTCAAGTAGGGGATGTGGTTGATGCTCCCACCAATTCTTTTGATGGGGCAGGTCAAAATGCTTACACATTATCCAATGTATGTATTGTGCAGCTCTGTCATGCCTGTTTAGGTATTCGG
The DNA here is from genome assembly GCA_964016885.1 of Eledone cirrhosa. Lineage (NCBI taxonomy): Eukaryota > Metazoa > Mollusca > Cephalopoda > Octopoda > Eledonidae > Eledone > Eledone cirrhosa. Next base: position 67,103,895 of record OZ024745.1, read on the forward strand.
TTGGAGCTATAGGACTGCACATTGAAATTATATGGTCAATGGTCTCTGGTTGTTTTTTTACATACACGGCATAATGGGCTGCATCCATTTTTTATTATGTTGGCTTGGTAATTTTTTGTTGGCAGACACTGATACTGTGCTGATATAATCAGTCCTTCAGTCTCCGATTTCAGTCCAGAGGATGCCAACCACTGATGGGTTAAAGTGTTGTCAACATCAGGATTGTTAGTTCTTTCTGGGTATTTTCCATACAGTGGCTTTTCTTGCCATTTCTTAGCCAGTTTCTGTAGCAGTTCTTTCTTTGCAGTTACTTTTACCTGCTTCGCTTTTTCTGTGTTTTCCATTTCAGCAGTAAATGGAACTTCTGAAATTTGTAGTCCATTACTGTATCTTTGTGCATCTTTTGTAATGGAGTATGATCTTTTGATGCTTTTGTGTTTCAAAACGAGTTTGATCATCCAATCATGTGATTCCCTTAGATATGTAGATAATCCAATTGTTGCAGTTTTCAACGCAATATCTAACTGGATTAACCCACGTCCTCCTTCTTTCCTAGGGAGATATATTCTATCTGCATCTGTCTTAGGGTGATGCATTCTGTGCATGGTTAAGAATTTTCTAATTTTTGTATCGAGCCTACGGATCTCTGTGCTTGACCAGTTGATGACATTGTAACTGTAGGTTACTACTGGTATGGCAAGCGTGTTTATGGCATCGATCCTATTCCTTGCATTCAATTCCATTCTTAAGATTGCTCTTGCTCTGCGGTAACATTCCTTCCTTATCCTTTCCCTCATTGTGCTTGATTCCGTGTCCTTCACAAACACCTAGATATTTGTAAGTTTCCTCTTGATCAAGTTCTCTTATCACATTCCCCGATCAATATTAATGTCTGAACTTTTCAGCAGCTTTCCTCTGGTGAACGTTGCTTTGGCGCATTTATCTAGTCCAAACTCCATTTTAATGTCATCACTGAACTGGTCTACAGTGGATAATAGCCCTGGCAATTGTTCATCATTTTTTGCTAATAGTTTCAGGTCATCCATGTAGAACAAGTGATTAATGGTTTTGTCATAGACTTTATATCCATGTTTTGTTTCATTGAGCATTTTACTTAATGGTATAAGTGCGATGCAGAATAAAAGCGGTGTTAAAGAGTCACCCTGAAAAATTCCACAATTAATATTAACTTCTCCAGCTTCCAGTGATTTTGTTTCACTATTCATACTGAATGACAAAAACCTCCTTACAACGGGGGATATTTTGAAGATCTCTAAACACTTTTCAATCCAACTGTGTGGCAAACTATCGAATGCTTTTTTATAATCTATCCAAGCAATTAATAGATTTTTGTGTCTATTATGACAATCTTCCAGTATCATTTTGTTAACCAAAAGCTGATCCTTCAGCCATATGAGCCTCGTTTACACCCTTTCTGCTCAATGGGAAATAGGTCATTTGTTATCAGGTTGTCATATGTATATTCAGTTAGGACTGATGTTAAAGTTGTATACATTGTGGTCAAGCAAGTTATCGGTCTGTAATTTTGGGGATTGTTTGTCTCATCATTCTTCGGAAGCAGGAATGTAATGCCGTTAACTAGCCATGATGGTATCTTTTCTGGCTCCTTAACTATTTCATTGTAAAGTTGGGCTAACAGCTCATGAGACTCTGTGAAGGCATTTATCAAAAAATTTGGTATTTTGTCTTTTCCTGGTGATTTCCATTTGCCGGTTTTTCTAAGAGCCAAACGCAACTGTTCAACTGTTATATTTTCCCATATTTGTTCCTCAAGGTGAGCTGTATCTTTCATTTGTCTGTCTATCCATGGGGCATGTATATTATGAACTTTTTCTTCGGCCCAGATCTTTTCCCAGAATGCTTGCACTTCCTCCTTGGGTGGTATTGATTTAGCAGCTATTGTTGAATTACCAATTTTTCTGTAGAAGTTTCTTTGGTTGTTTTTGAACATATTATTGTCCTTATAGAATCTAGATCGTTTTTCAAAGCGCCTTATACGAGCAGCTTTGGCCGACACTTTTTGCTTGATTATTTCTATCAGCATGTCTATGTCACTTGTTGATTTTATACTGTACTTTCTTTTCAATTTTCTAAGTTTAGTTTGTTTAACATGTTCACCTACTTTTTAGTTTGTTAAAATTTCTATGTCAGATCGGAGAAGGTTTATTTGGTGATTGATGTTCTCTTGCCAAGTAGATTTCTTGTGGGAATTCCTTTGTTTTTTCATTTTCACTCCACATAAGTGAGTGGTGACTTTAGCCGATGCATAATAGAGATGATTTAAATCAGTAATGTTTAGTTTGTTTGTGATGATATTTTTTTTGAGAATTATGTTAGTCTTGTGTATTATCTTTTGGTTCTGTTTGGAGTTCTGGATCTTAGGCTAGGGTGTCTCGTTGCGCCGTGTCAGATTCTTCCATTTTCATCCATTCGATCATAATTTCATCCTTCAAGTTGGCAAGTTCATTCTCATTCATTTCTTTATCATTTACAATCTCATTGTTTTCATTTAGAGTTTCATCTTGACCATGCACTCCCTCCACTTTTTCGATCCTTTCTTTAATTTGTTCTGTTGTCAGTGATTCCGCCCCAACCCTGGGATTCGAAGTGTTACAATTTACCTCGTTTTCACTGACACATGTTTCATTTTCCCTTCGCTGACTTTGTGCTAATAGCTTGATCTGATCAATTTCTATATCAATTAGTAACTTTTTTTTTACAATATTTCTTGGTATATTGGCTAGTTTGTTACTGTCAATATAGCCTCTGTTTTCGGGATGTTTCTTTTTCCAGTTGATATATGTCTGTTCTGTATTCGATGTATTTGATGGGTAGTACATGGCAGTGTAGAAAGCCTCAAGGACTTCTTTATTATCTTCCCTTGACCATTTTTCTCTCTTTTTCTTTGGATTTCTTGGTGGTGAGCATGGAGGGCCAACAGTAGGAGTATTCCGGTTATGGGAGGTCTCCAGCTCCGAAGTGATGGGAAGGTTTGAACCATTAGCTGATTTTTCGACCCCAGTCTGGTTCCTCTCTGAGGGACGCGGCCCTTTTTGACCCGGGTGATGGCCGATCCGGTATGAGATTTTATCATTTGACATTTACTTTATTTTGTCGCGTTTTATCCTTATCCGCCAAGGGGTAATCATTTCGTGTTACCACTTCTAGGACGAGTGTCAACCAAGACTAGAGGGGTCGTTCTCCCCTAGAGACACGGCTATTTCCCGCCGGCTGCCATCCCGGTATTTCTTGGTCACGGGGTTTTCTTTTTTGTTGTTTTTTTAAATTGTTATTATCATGAGTGGTTCCTTAATGTGAGCATTGCGTGGCTTAAGAATGAAATTATTAATAATTGTCTCCACTCCAGGCACAAGGCCAGCAATTACCCAGTGCATTACAATAATATAATATACTTTTTGCTGAAGTTGCCTGTTATTGTTGTTGGCTATGTCGGTGGTGGTGCTGGGGCTTTTTATATTGTTGGTGAGGAAGGGGGGAGCCAGCAGTGCCATAGTTGTTGACGTTTGGCCGGTGGCCGGATCACTAAGTCAATCTATTTATATCTTTTGCTAGCCTCTCATTGTCTAGTGATACCGCCACCTTCCCCTTTCTTAAGTTAACAGGGGAATAGTGGTGGTAGCAATGAAGGAGTGGTGGCGGCGGTGATGGGATAGTGGTAGTAATGATGGATGGAGTGGTGGCGGCGGTGGCGTTGTCGTTACTGAGTTTTGTTGAATGGACTAGTTTTGTTTGATATGTAGTATCTATGCGTTTGTGTCGCGTATGTTTAATATATGTGTTGAATAGACTAGTTTTGTTTTATCAGTAGTATCTATGCGTTTGTGTCGCGTATGTTTAATATATGTGTTGACATATGCTCTTAATATTGGAATTAAACATTTTGTTAAAACTTGAGACAATAATAATAGTAATTATTATTATGATGCTGGGATTGGTGGTGGTGGTGGTGGTGAAATTGCCGTTATCTGGCTGTTATATTTAGTGTACACAGCGGGGTGATGGGGTAGGTGGTGTATCAAGTTTCTGGTGTTGGTGAAATTGCTGTTATTTGGCTGTTCTATATAGTGTAGACAGAGGGGCTTTTCTTCCATTTATATCCATTTTCTTTTTTGAATATAAAATATATAATACAAAATTGAATATTTGAGCGATATAACAATATATTATGGATCCGTATTTTTATGAGACTTGATTCGGTGATTTATGCATCATTTGTACTAAGAATTGTTATTTCACAATTGATTTAAATATGTTAAAATCAAAAACTTACGGGAGCGATTTCATGACCTTCTACCACCACGTGCGTCTTCTTCCCTTCTTCTTCTTCTTATTATTATTATTATTATTATTATTATTATTATTATTATTATTATTATTATTATTTAACATTAGGATGCTCAGTTGCGTCGAAATGTAAAGATCTCTCGAAGATTTTCATTTTTGTATGCTCAACAAAATGTTATGTGCTTTCGAAAACTTACTAAAAATGAAACTGCAAAGAATATAAGATCACTTTGTTATAAATGAACACATGCATGGGAATATTGTTGTGTGTTATTCACATTTAATTTCCGCTTCGAATGAGTCGTAAAAAGTTGACAGAGTATGCGCAGGCTCGAGCGAACATTCGAGCGAACATCCGTAACACTCACCTCCCTCGGTTGAGCAATCTATTGACTTATATTCATCATGCATAAACAACAACTGAATATAAAGGACATACCCGTACCAAGCAGGAAGACATACCTAAAACACCTGATACAGAAAACGGACTCGTTCCGTAAAAGGTTGCGTTGGCGTGACTTTTATTTCGATAATCAGGAAAAAGCAAACAATAAACAGCATAAATTTGGGTTTAAAACTTATAATAACTCTCCGAGTAACCCAGCATTGCTACCCTTCGAAAACGATGTCTTGGAACTCATACGGAGTATCAAATTTCGGAATAGAAGCAATTCCTTCCAGCAGGACCTGAAGAATAGAATTCGTTCTATTAAAGATTCTAATGCCGTGCACGTCCACTCCAACAAAACTAGTAATCTATATTAAGTGGAGCGCATCAACTGCTACATAATGCTGTAACTAAGGATTACCAGAAAACTAATCGGAATGTCATTAATCACATCAACGACGCTGGGTTTAAAATCACCCCTGAACTCAACATCCAGGACTGAACATCTGGACTTTATTTCTCCCAACTTTACCCTCCCAACAAACCCCTCTATTCGGCTTATTAACACTACAAAGTCCGATTTAGGTCGACTAAGTAAAAAGATTTTAGATAGAATTATACCTGAAATTAGAAGCTTGGCCCCTCTGGCACTGTGGAACAATTCTTTCGCAGTCATTGATTGGTTCAATGGCATATGCAACAAGGAACATTGCCTTTGTATCCAGTACGACATCAATAACTACTACTCCTCCATCACACTACCACTTCTTCTTAGAGCTATCAATTTCGCTAAAACACTCACGGTGGTTAAGGATTTCGATGTTGATGTCATCCTCAATGCCTGTAAGTCGGTGATTAATTTCGACAACTCTATTTGGATTAAAAAATCTAATAGTACCCCATTGGACGTGAATATGGGCGCCAACGATTCGGCGGATGTTAATCATCTTATCGGCCTTTTCCTTCTTTTCTCTATCAAGGAAGAATTCCCAAATGTGGGCGGTGGTTTGTACCGTGATGACGGTCTTTTGACCATGATAAAGTGCGGTCCACGCTCTTGCGACAGGTTCAGAAAAGATCTCACAGCCTTCTTTAAAGGCTTCAGCCTCTCCATACAGGTTGAGGGCAACCTCTCGGTCGTTAATTACATCGACGTTACCCTCAATTTGTCGAATGGCTTGCACTACCCGTATAAAAAGCCAAAAGATACGCTTAATTACATAAGTAAGCATTCTAACCATCCTGCCAACATAACCAAGAACCTGGTAAGAAACGTTTCTTTGCGGCTTTCCCGTCTATCTACAAACGAGCATATTTTAACCGACCATTCCACATATTATAATGAGCCTCTTGCTCGGAGTGGATTTGTCGATAAGGTAGCATTATATGGTATAACCCGCCATATAATATGGAGGTGGCCACACCATTAGCAAAGATATTTCTCTCCCTTATTAAGAAACATTTCCCTTCAGCACATAAATATAATAACATTTTTAAAGAAATACCATTAAAATATCTTACTCTACGACTCCTAACCTTGCACATTACATCACTGCTTCAAATTTAGCTAAATTACCTAGCCGAAGGAACAGGTGCAACCCTGTAGCTAGTACTAACTGTAATTGTAGGAATCGGGTTGACTACCCTCGATCCGGGAAATGCCTCTCCAGTAACATTGTCTACGAATGTAAGGTCGAAACGCCCACGTCCCGTTGGGCCTACATAGGGTTAACCGCCAATAGATTCAAGCAGTGTCTTTACATGCACACCCATTCTTTTCTTAACCCTTTAAGAAGGAATATGACGTCCCTTTCAGCTTATATCTGGAGTCTAAAATACAACCACACCCAATATAGGTTACATTGGAAGATCCTAGCCAATGGCTAGATCTAACGGAAATAAAAGACCATGCGCTCTTTGCGCCGCTGAAGCCCTGGAAATACTCTACGCCAATGACCACATCTTAAACAAAAAATCTGAAGCAATTTCGGCATGTAAACATAAATTGCATAAAGCTTTCCTGTATTACAGCCCCACATTATACCCTAACGGATAGTACAAACAATACGCGGATAATTCACGTCTTGATGTGGTAGCTAAGTATATTTTATGTTTATACCATTACTTATTTGTATAGGTAAGTATATCTTACCCCTATGTTTTGTGAAGGTACGTATACTTTCTCGTACGTATATTTGCTAGTATTTGTTATAGGTGTATATATTATATTATATATGCTGGTACAGTGTATATTGTTATGTGTATATATGTATTTTGTGTTTGTGTGTATATGCGTGTTTTCACGTATGTAAGGTGTGTATATGTGTACGTTTAGTGAACATATGTGTATTTACCTGTAGGTATGTGTGTGTGTGTGCATTATTTACGTATTTATGTGTGTATATTATATTTATATACGTTTATATAATTATATGTATACACACATGCGTGATTCGTGTATGTATATATTTAATTATTGTTGATTTCAATAACCTCTGTCATTTTCGTTGTACTAATTTATAACTTTGAAGCCGAGAATCATTCGGTTTCCTAAATAGAATATTAGTCTACGACTTCATTTATACCATAAACGTGGTTTTGTCTTTGCGTGTAATTGTCCTCACCGCTCCACATAACGACGTATTATCTTCGCATTTTTCCGAACCAAAATATCGTCTTCCTGTTTTCCTTCGGTTGCAACGTTTTTCGAAATATTTACTTCTGCGTTCACAGATTTATTTTTTTAGTTCAGAAGATCCCGTTAAAGGTGAAAGCAGCGATTCTTTGCTTAAACTTTAGTCTGTTATTTTAATAAATATTTGCTCTAAGGTTCTTATATATTTGATATATATTTTTCCTCATCGAGCCCTCTTTGGATTTTAGTCTTCAAATTGGATGGCTGAAACAGGTAAAAGAGTAATATATATATATATTATTTAGAGAGAGCAAGAGAGGGACAGAAATAGATGTATATTGCTGTAATACTTTTAACGATGTAACAAAGATTGAAGGCGATAAATATCGAATGAGAAGCCCCACTGTTTCTGTTATTGATACAGGATATATACAACACTTGCATCTCACATTAATAGATATCATCGTGTAAAATATGGAATTTTATCTCTCTGGTGAAAGCAAATCAAATTAACTTATTCGAGATTAAAGTTCTGTACTTCACAATTGAAAATAGAACAATATAATTTTCTATAATTAGCGGTTGGACTATCCTGGTGAAAACTATATTTCTTTTAGCAAATGACATTTTATCTAATTACTCTTTGACAGATATATCGTGCCCATGTCTAATGCATTACTAGTGCAATAGTTTTATACGACATGATCAGTAAATATAGTAGAGTGCCGACATTAAGTTCACTCTCAGATGACAACTGATCTGCAAATTCGGTCTGAAAATGGGGAGAGCTGAAAACATACTAACATAAAATCTGACAAAATATATTGATGAAACATTATTCACATCACAATATAATTTCAGGATGTCTCATTCTATAATACTCTGAACGAAATACAATCATCGATATTAGAATATCATAAACAATCATTATCCGCCTAATATTGATATTTTCCAGAATTTCATGGAAAGTTAACAATAGTTAAGAATGTAATAGGAAATCTACAAAACAATCACGAAGTTTTAATGTGTTTACAAGCACGCTACAAAACGTTATTTGCAAAATGTTGCTAATTCATCTTATATCGTTTTTCTTTTATCTACTAAATATCCCAATCTAAATATTACAGAATAAATAAATGTAAATACAAAACAAAAATGACGAAAACAATCATTATTTTATACATGGGTCCAGATGATCACAAGTGAGGATTGTGTAGCTACTTTGTTTTAACAGGGCCATTGGAAGCTAAGTGTATTTAACGAGTAATGCGCTGGTGATGGAAAATGAACGCACTTTTCATACTGATTAGAGTCACTGTGTCACATTGTTTAGTTTCTTTTTGTGTGTTTATTTTCTGTGTGAATGCATAATGTTTAAATTCGGGTCAGATATTTAGATATCTGACACATGATTTGTGTGATGGTTTTATTTTCATGTCTTTCCCAACGATATTAGATGTGCTGAGATGTAAATTATTTAATGTCTTATTAAATGTAATTACCAACTAGTTTTATAAGTACGCCGTTCATTACGAAAACTGGTATTTTTAATTATAACTTGCCTTAATAGAATACAATATTGATTTACATTCATAGTCACGCTATATTCAACAAATATAACTGTTGCAATATATCATGGTTGCTATAGCTAGCAAAATCGACTGAGTATAGGATTGCCAAATTATATATGCAGTCTAATCCATTTAACTGAAAGAAAAAACCTTGAAACCTACATGAACAATAAAACTCATTTTGTGACAGGGACAATGTGGAAAAGATTGTTTCGATATCTTAAATTTATATATTAAGATATCTATAAATGTTATTTGAATAAATAGGTGCTGCATTGTATTATTGAACTAGATACATAATTTGAACATACAGTATTGCTGTTGTACGTCATATTGGCACTTGCATGAAAATATTTTCCTACATAGACATAACGTTTAACATTTTGTGAAAACAAACTATGCCTTACGCGAATCAATCAGGAATTTAAATTGTTCATGAAATCGGTTTTCTGGAAACGTACCTGTACACTATTATGTCTACAACTAATGTTATATTGTCGATACAAAAACGAATCTTTCCTCCCAACTCCCTATACATTAACAAGTGGAAACAGCTATACATTCCGTCACGCACCACAAACCAAATCATACTGGAAAACATTCCCGAACAACTCAGCTAGAGTTTACGGGATTTCTCCACAAATAATGATTAATGATGGACGAAATACGCATAATTCAGTATAATGATAAAATAATTGCCTTGATGGTATGTATTAGTCACAAACAAAAGTAAATACGTATGTGATGAAATAAATTGGGATCGATTTAGGCAATCTCCGTCTGTATATTAAAACGTTTGTCTTTAAGTTTAATAAAGAAAACAGAGAAGTTTTAAAGTTTAGCCTAGATGCAGCTTTGAACCACGGAGCCATGAAGTGATAACTTTATATATGTTATTTCATGTACGTTAATGACACAATCTTAACTTTTCAACTATTCAAAGAAACGTGTGTTTTTGTTTTTTCTTTCTCAAATCGTTTGAATATTGAAACCAATTTTGAAGTTTGTTTTTTTTTCAGAATGATTAGTTTCTGTTATAATAAATAGGTATTGATCTAATCCATTCTGAAAATAAAAGGAATAACAGAGCCCTTTCAATGAATATAAATGAATTGTATTATATTTCTTTTTTCTGCGTATGATTTAGGCTTTCTCTGGAAAAGTATTATATTTAACCGTGTGTCTAATGCCTTCTTTCGCAACTTACGTCTTTTATTTAACTTGATCAAAATGGTTGTCAAATTAATCATGTTTCTATGTCACAGAATGTTAATCTACTTCCATTACTTTAAGCATGTCATGGGAAAAATATAAAATCAAAGCAGATGTCACACAAGAATCAGCGTCCTTCAGGATAGGAATCAAATAACTTTTCCTTTGGGGGCCTTTAAGCAGGAACTATAAAATGAAAAAGTGAATTTATTTCTATGAAGTTGAAGATAATGTTCACATGACGATGATTCATTTATAATTATGTTATTATTTTTTTACTCTTAGTTCTATACGAATGTTCGATCGATTTCATCATTTTATTACCCGTTCACTAAAAAAAGAAAAAAATAGCTAGACCCATTAATTCTCAATTACTTCCACCAATATTGAATAACTCCAAACAAGGAAAATACGCAAAAAAAAAGATTATAGCCCCATGTATTACCAGTTTTTTTTTTCACAAAGAGAGGAACACTTTAGCTGTGCCGGAGTGCAAGAGATACTTTATTGAGCAGATAAGGAGTTTCTTCAAATTATACTCCGGCTATAGAGTATTGAAGCATAAAATGCTATGTGAGTTAAACTATTCGATTTTCGCTTAATTAAACTCATTTCAGGCAACGTAAGATGCAATATACTCTGGATGCGCTTATGTATTTTTTTTTTATTTCCCTTGGCTACTTATTGGGGGGGGGGGGCAGATCCCTTGATCTACAGTTGTTTTGTGACTGCAAAAAAGGATCTTAAATGAATAAAGTATTTTTCTTTGTATTTTATATAATTTATATTGAATATCCGATACACCCATTTAAGCATGTCGATTTGCAGCATCATCACAATCATCACATAAAGTGCTTTCTATTCATCACACGTTTTTAATTTTAGCAATACTTTTCTCATTCATTCTGCATCTTTTATATTTGACTTCCTTTCCACATTAATCTCTCTTTTTACACAAAACATGTCACATAAAGAGCTGTTTAGTGAGCATGATAGAGTGAGAATATGTGTGATAGTTGTAAATAGATGGAGAAAGGAGAAAGAAAGACAGAAAAATATGAACTGTATAAATTATTCACGCTCATGTAGCCTATTTAAAATCTATTATCAGATATATATTAAATATTAGATGTAATATATTCATACGTATATACATATAGAAACACACTTTTACAAAGTGTTAAATAGTATAACATTCACAACATATTTAACCGTGGACTAAAGATTTATTTACGACAAAGAGTCATTGTATTGTGTTATCTGAGAAAACACATCAATCGATAGGCAAATATTAAAATTATAGAGAATCATTTTTATAGAAAGCTGTTTACAATCATATTTATAGATATAGCTCATTCCAATATTTGATCAGTGCTTCAACGTTTAAATGCAAACACGCCCACTGATTCCACCATAATCGTATTATTCAGAGAATTAAATACGATGCAATATAAAACGTGTGTAAAATTAGATATACATTGAACTAACGTTATTATTTAAGTCACTCGGAGATGAGGTCTTAAACCTTTAAAAATGCCGTTAAAATAAAGTTGGTAAAATATACATGCATAGATACAAATTACCACATTAATTTTAAAACGTAATATGTAAACGTTTCCATTGAGGTTTCAAACTAAATCAAAGAAAGCCTGTTCTGCATTTATGCATATAA